>JAMYXO010003503.1:0-19978 GCA_033310375.1 Conus canariensis | reverse complement strand
GATTATTTGAGTATCAGTATATCATTAAAGAAGTATTTGAGAAGATTGACAATCCCTGGCTAGAACAATCGCCAGACAATCGCTTTAAACCCCAAAGCTTTTATTTTGATTTTGATTTATGGAAACATGAATATTGTGAAATGACAAAAAAAATTAAAGCACATCTAGCATTAATAAATAATATTAATTTTGCTAAATTAGATGATGATATAATTGAACGTGCGTTGCTGAAAAATATAAGCCCTAAAGACATATGATTATACTATTCTCCAATGACCAATTGCATATGAAAACTCTGGATTAACAAATACTCTTTTTGTGTTAGTGCGGTCAAGAGACCGTTTTGTTACAACTGTTGTGTTAATTCATGCAGATTAGATCGCAGCTTGTAATTGTCATGATGAAAAGTCTTATTGCCAAACAATGCTTCTTTGTAGTTGTCATGGGTTATGCTTGACTGCACAACACTACGAGATATTCCCTTTGCTTTTTTAACAACTTTTTTTGGCTTGAAAGACTGTACATTTTCGACCTCAAACCAACAAACTCCTTGATCACACCTCCAGATAATTCATCCTTCATCTTACCTAAAACCTTTTTATTAATAACTGAATGCAAAGGCGAATCTTTAGGGTAATCAGATGTGTCGTACCATCCAGCATGCTCTTTTGCTACTTCTAATTCCATGTCTTTGTAAAAATCTTCAGTAGGGATGTCGATTACAAAGGAATCTGTATCTGTGTACAGAACTCTGGACCCCGGATACAAGGGTTAAAGTAGTCATAAAAAAATTTTCTAACATCAAAAGCTTCGACAGCTCTAAAACAGTAAACCCAATAATAAAAACGGGCTTGTCCAATTTGACTTTCTTTTTTTTCATCATTATGCCAAAAGCTGATCATGAAATCTTCTGAAGTCCTGATAATTAGGTTTTGAAGTCAACTTAATTGCAACGTTTTCTCTGGTGACCAATCTAACATCTTTACGCTTGTGCGGATTTTCCATAGTCTTTCCAAAACAGCTGTTGTTCATCAACTTGAAAAAGTCTTTTTCTGAAGCATCTGCGGATTTAGTTCTGAGATCAGTGTTCTTCATGATGTATGGTTTCATGAACTGTTCTTGATCAAAAGCAATTATACGATGAACAGCTGTCAATTTTAAACCATGCTAAAAAAAATTTTGAAGAAGTCTGAAATGACAGAAAAATTTTTTTTTTGTCACGAAGATTGGGCACAAGTTTAGGGGGTTTGTCATTCCCAACTTTAGACTTTCTGCCGCTAATGGATAGTCATTTAGGTAATCATGAATTCATGAGGATATTCTAAATCAAACTTCTAGAATGGACCTCTTTTCGTCATTTTTTGAGAGGTAGCCATTTTAAAAACTTTTAAAATGTCTTTGACCCTGTGTACTTTTAAAAAAGTTGCGTAATGGAAGTGATTGCGCCATTGCCCATCCATCAATTGTTTTCATCAAATACATAAGATAGTTAATTTTTTACTTGGTCAAAGTCCCAAATATTTGTGTTTATATCAGAAAGGTGCGAGCCATACTGTTTCCCCCCCGCAATCCGTTTTCAATCATCTAAGCATTGGAAAGGTCGACAAAAAACCCCAATTTTTGTACTCCAGTAAATTTTAAGAAACGTCCCAGCTCATCCCGGCGCAGTGAAAAACCGTGGAGGCGTGGCAGCAGAGAGTCCTCAAAAGGGAAAAACCCCCCTTCAAGCAAGTGTTTCGGCCCTTATCTCCTGACCTCGGGGGGGGGTTGGGCCACACCCGGTTCATGACCCCGGATGCCCCTCTGCTCCCTTTTTTTTTTTTTTTTTTCCCATTTTGGGGACACCATGGCTGGGATTCGACCCATGACCCTCGGGAATGCTATTTTCCACTTAAGACCGCGTTTTAACCATGAGCCACGGGACACCTATATTTGTAAAAAATTAAGCCTTATGAAGTTCATTTTTTTCCTCCCTTGACCCGATCCAGCTTAAAACCCCCCTCTGCCGCTTCTGCCATTGCTTTCAGGGCTCTTGGGGTTTTTTCCCTTTCCCCGCAATGAGAGTGTTTTATGAGGGTTGCAGACGTTCCTACAAACCCCTAGCCCTTTTTGCAGTGAGGACTTTGACCTGATGCCTTTCTCCCAGGCTGTTTGCCGATCAGCATACTTTTCAGTCTTGTAGATTTTGAGCGCCTCCTTCTGTTTTTATGGCCCGTGAGCTCGATCATGATCAGCTGGCTTGGGTTTACTTTGAGTGGTTTTCTATGTCTGGTCTCAGCCACTCTTTCTGATGATCTTGGGTGGGCTCTTCCATTCTGGGAGGGTTTCAGTGCACTCCGTCATCTGCCCCTCCAGCGACCTGCCCGCATGTTTCGAGTGGCACTGTTGTTCTTGGCCATGATTTGCTGCCTCCTGCCCTGAAAATGTTGCGGGGGCTTTTGGAGTCCTGATTTTCCCTTTTTGGTTTTGGTACTACCCCAATTTCTTGTACAATTTCTTTGAGCACTTGGTTGTGCCTCCATGTGTACCTTCCTTGGCCGGGCTATTTACATGAGCTTAGCATGCCCCCATGTTTTTTTTTTCGGGCGAGGGGTGGGATCGTCTGTTTTCCCCCCCCACTTCACCGGTTTCTTTGAGGGCAGAAGGTCATATGCAGATCTGGAAGAAGCTGATCCTGAGAGGGGCCATGTGCCAAATGTCTTTCCCAAAGTGGACTTTTTTTGGAGTGCATTCTCCCACGTTGTCCTTTGCCTTGCTGGCTCTGGGGACTGCTTTTTGGATTTTTTTTGGGTCTTTCTTTTTTTATCTCCTGAATACATTCTTTTTTGGTTTTCCCTTTTGGCCTTTTGCCCCCATTCAGTTTTGGTCCCCCCCCAGCCCCTGCTTTTGGGGTCTGTTGTGTCCTGTTATTTCTCGATTTGAGACTTTCTTTTGCGAATCCATCGCCTCTTGAACTTTCCTTTTCGCCTGTCTTCAGTGGGGCTTAATTGCTTCTACCACCCTTGCTCCTGATCCCCAGCCCTGCTTTGAAGTCTGTTTCCCTGCTTTTGTATTCCCCCAGGATGGATTTCAGGGGTAGTTTCAGCTTTGCTTGGGACAGTACAGCGCAGGGCAGGGCAGAAGGGTGGGACACCAAGCCATTTCCCTTTTAACTTGTTTTATTTTGGCTTCATTGCCTCCATATGTGGGGCAGATGTCGTATTTCTCAGAGGCATAGCCTTGGTATCACATGAACTGCAGACACCAACCTTGTATTTGCCCGGGACCCACACTGGGCAAAGGGCTCCAAACCTTCCTCCCCCATCTGCTTGGTTTTTTTTTGCTTTTGTGGTCTTTTTAGCGTTCATCATACCTTTCCAAGGGTTTGACTGGTTTTTTTTTGTGACTGTTGGAATGGCCCGGTTGGCAACACTGAAGCCCCCAGATCCGGCCACTTTCCTTTCCTCAGGAGAGACTCCGTGATTTTTTTGGCTTGAACTTTCATTCTGGATAGGCAACTATGCTCCAGCCTCTCCGCACTTTACGTGCTGTCTTTTGGGTGAAATCACTGTAGGTCTCCCTGAAGGCCCTTGAGAGGAGGCTCTTGTATCCATCCCAAGGTCTGTTTGTCTCGCGTTGTTTGTTGCTGCTTTCAAGAGATTCCTTTGCACACGAAAGTTTTGGGGGAAAATTGCACAGCCCATTGCAAACCCACTTCCAATTGATCCAGTTTTTGTGTACCCCTTTGGGTAGAGAACCGCATTGAGAAGCCATTAAGTACTTTGGCTGTCGCGGATTTTTCTTTGGCACATGGTACATCCAAACCCAAACTGTTCATCTCTGGGGCCAGATCCATTGCGTTTGCCAGATAAAGCCAAATTACGCCCAGGTCTCTCTTTTCTTTTTTTCCCTTTTGGTTGGTCCCAGATCATTGTGGCGTGTTCAACAGCCCCACGCCGGGGAGCCCCCTTTTTGGACTGACACACCCAAAGTACTTGTTTTCCATGGGGTAGGGGTTCAGCCTTGTCCATGACAGAGAAAAGATTTTCCCTTCGCGTTCAGTAGTGATTTTGGGCCCAAAACTGGCTAATGTCACTTGATTTTTGCCCTTTGGGGATGTAAAAACCCCATCTGCCGTATCCACTGGCCGCTGATCTTTGATTCTCCAAGGATCGCAGCAGCCTGGGGAGCCACCCAGACCTTGGGGGAATTTTCTTGTAAAGCTGGTAAGTATTCCGTTTGGCCCTGGTGGATTTGGTTGGCTTTGTCGCCCCCCTTCTTGATTTCGCCAACGTTGGGGTTTTGCCATTAAACTGTTCTCAGGGTTGGTTGGCCACACAGACCTTGAATGTCGAGTGGTGCTTTGTCTGGGGTCAAGTTGTTTTCCTCGTGTGCTCAAAAACTCCTTTGTCCACACTTAGGGTCCCAGATTTTGGCTGTCAAACGTGTTCTGGGGAAACTGGAAGGGGTCTTGAAGAAGCGCTTTTGTGTCTTCTTCTTTTTTTTCTCTTCCTCTTCCTCGCAGATTCCGCTTTTTCTGAGGGCACTGTGTTTTTCTTTCAGGTCTTTCCCGTTTTTTTCCAAGCCTTGTTTTTCAGCTGGCGTCGGGGCTTCATTTGCACTTGATTTTTCTTTTGGACCCCGATCTTGTCCATTTTTCTTGGCGTCTGGGGTTTCTTTGGGGGTGTTTTCTTTTTGGGGAGTTTTTTCTCCCTAGGGTCTCTATGTGCATACACAAGTCCCCATATGGGCTGTTTGTTTCCGGGGGCTTTTCCCTTCAGTGCATCGGCTTTGGACGATTTTTGCATCCCGTTTCTCCCCAAACTTCGTTTCGTTTGCTCGTGGCAGGTTGATTTCAGGCGCCCGGCATCGAGGGCCTGTGCAAATTCCCTCATCCGAAACCCAAAAGCGTGGTTGTCTTTGGGACTGTGGGTTTTAAAACCTGGCCTTGGTCTTCCGACGTCTTATCTGCGGGTGCAGTGCCTGCTGTCATTCAGAGAGCTTCACACATCCCATCTTTGTTTGTGGATCTTCATGCCCCGGGGGGTAGCGAAAAGCTTTCCACAGACCATGGTATTCCATTTGGTCTGTTCATAGTCCGTTTGGGTTTGCATCAGATTTGGGTTGGGGACTGAGGATTCACATTCTTCCCCTTTCGGTGAATCCTGGGAGCATCTTTTCCCTTTTTTTTTTGTAGCCACATGTTTTTAAAGGCAAAGTGGGGAGCCAGCCCCCAGCCCCCTTTGGTTTTTGGTCTTTTTCCCCGTGTCCCCGGGCTTTCCCGGACGCCTCCGGGCCCATTCCCGGAAGTCAATGGTTTACCCATGCATCAGTAGAAAGAAACTCGTGGAGAGCGTGGCAGCAAGAGCCCCCGAAGAGAAGCCCCCTTCAACAAGTGTTTTCGGCCCTTATCTCCTGACACTCTAGGGGGGTTGGGCCACAAAAATATAATGCGCAGGATCCAGGCTGTAATGTTTCAGCAGGGCTTCCATAATTTTAAAGAGCTGCCAACAAAAGGTACCGCCATTTAATAGGAATCATGATAGTCTCCATGTTTTACACTCTAACTTTGCCACGCTCTTGAGCATAAAAAATAATCAGAACACTGATGCCCTTTCCTCTAAACTATAAAGAACCCCCTTTTAGGGGGAAAGGGGCTGGGTTATCAATTTTCCCCAACTGTTCATGTACTAAAAGGGGTAAACGCCCTTTCTAACAGAGGGGGGCAAAATTTCTTCTTTTTTTGGGCAGGATTTTTAAATCCTGCCATGATTTAAACCCCTTAGTGTTGCATAAGTATAAAAAGATAAATTTTTTTAAAGGAAAAACACAGTCTTTTCGATGACTCGCATGCATGACCCCCTAAAGGCGCTATTACTGCTTGCATTATAAGGTGGGGTCGTAACCCGCAATTATAAAAGAATATGGGAATTTCCCAATCCTGGGTTCAAATTTTTAGTAAATTTTGCAATTGTTAGGGGCGCTCCCAAAACTTTCCGCAAATGTGATCATGGCCCTTTTTTACTGTTTTTTAAATTTTAGGTTTACTCTAAACCACAAACCCAAACAGTGATGGTGAGTCAAGCGATTTGATTTCGGGGGTCATCTTAAAACGGATAAGAATAGATTATTAGAACGGGCTTTACAATTTTCTTGCATGTTTTAAAAATGTTTTGCTGCATGGTCCCTGTAAAATTTGGCTTTGAATTTTCACCATCTGACCTACAACAAAAAGGCAAAAACAAATTGGGGGTTATTCATTAAAACTGTTTTTGGTAAATTTTTTGGAGGGGCCCCTCATAAGGAAAAAATTAAGCGATTCAAAGTCTGCGTAAACAACATAGGGGAGACCTCTGGATTTTTTGAAATTTCTTAAAAACAAACCTTACTGCCTCTTTTGGGGCAAATTATTCTGTTTTGGCAGAAAAGGGGCGAGAAAATGTTTTCGTTCGCTCGCAGCTTAACGGATGGAATTCTTTTAAACTTTTTCTACAAAATTCTTTGTTTGCAGTTGTTTGGGGATGCCTTAAATCTACTCTTTGGCGATTAAGTGAGTGCAACCCTTAAGGCTTTGCATTGGAGAAAGTCTACATGATTTTTTGGTTTTGGTTGCCTTTTGTTGACTTTTCTTTGAACTAATTGGCAAAAGGGTTTGGTTTCTTAAACATGTTAAAAACGTTAACATTTTAGGGGGGATTCTTTTCTTAAATGACAATTTTGTCTACACCATAAAAATTAAAGGCCTTAAAGTTAAATCAGGGCCCACTGTAAATTTAGATACTCTCTCTGCATTTTGGCAACGTGATGCAGCCAGAAAGAACGCACCAAAAAAAACATTTGTGTCTGAATTTTTATGTTCAAAACTGCTTTCTTTGAACTAATGTTGGGGGCAGTGGAATTAAGATTGCCTACAACGGCTCATACTTACCCTGTCTTTTCGTTTGGGACTTCCCCCTCTGACCAACCAAGCCTCTCATTTTAGCTGCTTAAAGGGCTTCTTTAAACTTTTGAAAGAATTGATCTGCCCAACGGGTTTTTAATCTTATAAAAAGATATCTGTGTTTTTGAGACCCGAATTCAATTTTCTTTGTTTATTGTTAATAGTCATTAAAACAACTAACCTTACTTTAAGGGGTTTATTGTTTGTTTACTTGGGAATTTAGAAAAAGCATTACAACGCTTTCCTGCACGTTTGTTGGATCAATAACTTCTAAAACACCTCATTTAAAGCTTTGCAAACGCTCTTCCTCTTCCATTGCATCAACCAAGAGCAAAACGTCATATACTTATCCATGTTGAGCTTTTTTTCTAACTCAAATATTTTTTTTAAATAAAAAAAATACTTAACGAATCAATATCAACGGTCTTTTGTGCTTTGGGCTCGTAAAATAAAGATAAACGCCCTTTGGGGGTTTTTAATTGAGCTTTTTAAACAAATTTAATTTTCGTTTACTTTTTTAAACATTCCTTTTTTATCGGGCTGTCTGGCTGTTAGAAAAAATTGCCCCTTTCCTTTTTTGAAGATCAAACTTTTGTCTTTTGAGCCCCAAAATCACCTTAGGCACAAATTCTCACGGGTTTTGGGCGGGAATGCTTTATTTATTTTCTTTGAAGGAACTAATTTACTTTATTTGTTGAACTTAGCTTGGCTTTTGGAGTTTTGCTTTTATTTTTTTTTCTGACAGCACCTGCACTGTTGAGCATAAAAAACCCAAAAGCAAAAAAGGACAAACCACCCAGGTAAAGCGCCGGGGCCCCCTACGCCTGTTGCAAAGACCTACATTGTTCCTGTAAACATAATTGTCGATCCCAGTTTAAACAAGAACCATTAAAGGTGTAGCTTTGGGCAAAAAGGGCACTTTTGGGGCTTCAGACCTCCCCCCTCCAAAAATTTTTCTTTTTCACCAAAATTATGATGGGTTTAAACCCGCCCCCGGGGGCTTGGGGGGGACTCCCCTCTTTTAACTTGTCCCCTTTATTATTTTTGGAAAAAACTTTTCATTTTTCCCTTTTGGGGTTTCCCTTCATTTTTACAAAAGCAAAAAAAAAACCTTTTTAAGGGCTTGTTTGGGGGCCCAAAAAAAAACCCTTAGTTCTCCCCTTTTTTTTTGGTTTTATTTTGAATACTTTTTTGTAAAAATTTTCAAAACCCGGATAAATATTTCTCAATCACCTTCAAAATTTGGGGGGTTTAAAAATGTCAAACTCAACCGAGATGTCAAAACCCGTATTTGGGGAAACATTGTCGTAGTTTTAATGCACTTTTTTTTCTTTTAAAAATTGTTATTTAAACAATCTGCTTTTTCCCTTAAAAATGGGGCTCCGTTTTTAAAACTCAAAACCCAAGGGGGATGGAAAAGCGATTTCCAAAAGCAAAATTTTAACAGCTTCCCTTGTTACGGCTTTAGCATTTTCGGCTTATTCTGTTTTTTTGTGCTTCTTTTTTTTTCCGTTTCCTTTTTGGGAAACGCGGGGTCGGGCCCTTTATTTGGGGTTTTCCCAATAGATCAAAATTTGATTAAAATTATGTTGAATTGGGGAAAAGAAAATATTTTTTTGCCCCTAAAGTTTTATAGAAATTTTTTTTAACGTTTCCCCGTCCCAGATTCGGGAAAAAACTTTTCCCTGTTTTGGTTGTTGCTAAATTCAAGTTCTTTTTTGAAAGTAAGCCTTTGCAGACCCCGGAAATCACTTCTTCTGTTCCTGGGTCTGGAAATTTAAACCCAGAAAGGGAATTTGATCTGAATAAATTGTAGATGGATTTTTTGGAAAAAATAATTTTTCTGTTTATTTCCCTTACGAAAAAGGGGTCTTTCATTTTTTCTATGGGGTCAAAAATTTGAGCCATATGTTGGGTGACTTTTTTTTTTTATAAAAAAAAAAATAAAAAGGGTTAAATTTTTTTAAAAAACTTGGCAGAAGAAGTTTTTTGTTGTTTTTGTCCTGGAGACGACTTGAGTGAAATACTCCTTTGCCCACTTCCATTAAAATCATTGCGCATAAATTTTAACAGAAAGAAAGGTCAAATCTTTTTATAAAAGTTTAGGCCAAAAAACCTCCCGAATTTATAAAAACCCTAATGATTTTGAAACAAAAGATGCCATTTTTTTTTTAAAAACGGCAAGGAAAACTTTTTCAGCTTACCCTTAAACCGCCCTATAAAAGTTTTTAAAAAAGGGGGTACAATTAGAAAAAGGCTCAGTGTGGCAAACAAAATCGCCTTGGCATTCTAAACCAAAATTGGGAAGGGGAAAGGCAGTTCCCTAAACTTCAAAACACACAAAAAAGGAACCCCCAAAACAGATAACCAAATCAAAAAATGGAATTTAAAATTTTTTTAAGCCCAAAAAGCAAAAAAAAAATAATAGAAACCGGGTTTTTCAGAAAAAAACCCCCCCAAGTTTTAAAAAACCTATGCCGATCCCCCCGCTCCCCTATGAGAGAAATAAGGCCCTTGATCATACTTTGAGAAGCATCAGAGGCGATTAACAAACAATTTTACCCAAACTGGGAACTAGAGACATATAAAAAGAGAAAAAAAAAATTTTTGAGGCTGTGACCACAACTTAGGCCTGTGTTAAAAGAAAGAATAACACAAAGCAAAAAGATCTTAAAACAAGAGGACACCAAGACTAAATTTGTCTACTAACCGAGAACAATTCGAACTCAAGTGGAGAATAAAGGAAACTTTTTCCAAAGAATTTTTTATATGAAGACACAATTTAGCAGAACGAATAAAACCTGTTTAGAGAGAAAGGGGTCACTTGCAAGGTTTAACACCCTTTAGGATTTGCAATAAGAAAACCTGGTTTTGGCTATTACAGGCGGTGGTGGGGGGGGCGTGCCACCAGGCCCGCCAACTCCGTCGTCAATAAATCAGGGAAAAAAAAAACAACTCATCCCCTTGCAAATTTTCTAAAAAAATTTAGCCAGTAAAGAAATAGATTTTTTTCCCCGTATAATGGGGGATTTTAGCTGGTTTTTCCTGCCGCAAGAAAAAGTTTTGGGCTTTTTGGTAAAAACTTTGGGCATTTTTGTCTTAAATAGTTGGGTTACCTTTAGAAAGAAAAAGACCAAGTAATCCCCTAGGGCAGTTAATCCAAAAACAAGTGCCGTCTTTTCTATTCTGGTCATACGCGCGTCTTAAATGGCCTTTGGGCTTTGGGCCTTGGGATTGGAGACTTAAATCTTGGGGGTTTTTTTTTTTTTGTTTGTTTTCTGGTCAAAATTTGTCGTTTTGTCCAACCTTCTGTTAAAATTTCCTGAAAACCAAGGATTTCATTGTTGTGTTTATTTTTGTTCCTCCCTGGAGCCTGAGGTAGAAGGTAGCATGTAAAACCTGCCGACAGCAAAGTCTACTTTCGATCTTGCAAATTGTAAAACATTTTGGTACCTTTTATACTTGAAGGCAAATAAAATTGCAGAATTTAAGGGGGTCCTCAAAAATTTGCTAAATACGTTTTTGGGCTCAAAGCCAGTGAAGGATCATTTGTTGATTCTTTGTGCTTGCAACCCTTACCCAAACACCAAACATAAGAACGAATAGAGTCGTTTATTCTTTCTATTCCGTTTTGTTGGGCCCCTTTAAAATACCCAAAAATAAATGTTGTCCATGTGTTTT
Source organism: Conus canariensis (assembly GCA_033310375.1). Taxonomy (NCBI): domain Eukaryota; kingdom Metazoa; phylum Mollusca; class Gastropoda; order Neogastropoda; family Conidae; genus Conus; species Conus canariensis. The sequence goes on along the minus strand of JAMYXO010003503.1, from coordinate 9,378 downwards.
ATGCTCTTGCTCTATGGACCCGGGTAAACTTTTGTCCCTGAAGAGAAAGATGTGAAAGGAGGATTCCAAACATGTTAAAACTTTCGGTGCACGCCCCAAAATAAGGGTGCCTAAACCATGTTTAAAGTTTAAAATTTTGTCAAAGTCTGCTTTGGGTCAATATCAAATTCGTTACAGATCCTTTAAAAAAGCCTTGTAATATTCTGTTGCTGAATGGAAAAAAACGTTTTGTCATTTGGTAATGGCGCTTGCAGTTCAGAAAAATCGCCTGAAGGCTAATAAAAAGAAATCTTACACTGACCTCACCAAAGGTGGTGTTTTTTAAATTTCGGCATACGCCTCCACACCCAGTTGTTTGCCAAAACCACAAAGTTTAAACTGTTCTGATAAAACTGCTGGATGACTGAACCCCTTTCGGATGTATCTTTTTTAATGGGGGGTTAAAAAGTTTCTTTTTAATGGAGTACTAACCTTTTACTTGAAAGGGGTCGACGAGTCAAAGAAATGTCAAGGGTTCAGTTGTTTATTTTAAATTTTAGTGCGGCCCACAGAATATTTTTCATTTGTATATTTGAATGCAATCATTTTAAATTTGTTTTTAAAAAATGTTTGTAAAAAAACAAAATCAAGCTCCTTCTTTTTAGATTTTCTATTGATAATAATCCGGGCCCAAAAGGGGGGCACTCCATGAAAATTTTTAAAAAATCGTAGGTTTAATATAATAATCCAAAAGAAAATTTAATTCAAAAATTGAAAAGAGGAGACAATTGCCAGTTAACCTACCTGATGGTTATTTTCGGGGTTTTTCTCGCAAAAAAGAAGCAATGAGTAAATTTGACATTACTCTCAAAAATTTAAATGCAAATTTTAAAATAATGTTGACATTCAAACCTGAAAAAGAAGAGTAAATTTTCTTTTTATGTAGAGTAGAAAATTTTTGGTTTTGAACTTACAATCAAGCACTAGTTTTAAAAGTTCCAAACAAGTACTTCGAGGGAGAATATCCGCTCGATCTTCATTACATTCATTCTCTTGTTCATTTTAACGAGCTGACCTGGAAAAATTATTGAGGGGGGCCCTCAACTGTTTTAAAGCTCTTCCACGGGAAAGCTGCATATTGCGTTTGAAATTTTTACAATTCCCCAATTTTTAGTTTAAAAAAATTTTTTGTGGGAGGTCGACATTTTAATATTTAAAAAACAAAAAACCAAAAGGGAAAAATCGTAAATGTAAAACCGACATTGTTTTAGAAATAAAATAATATTTTTTTTAAAAAAAATTTGTGGCCAAAGAATCGGAGTTAATTAGGCCGAGGGTGGGAACTTTTTGAATTAAAAGACCTTGCAACGTTAGGCTTTTAACAAAAAGGTGAGAAAGGCACTTTGTTTTTTTTGAGTACACTAAGATGGTTATTATAAACGCAAAGGGTTGCGCACAAAAGGTTTCCTAAACGAACAACTCGCAATTAAAGCAAATAATCGGGCGTAGAATATAAAAAAAAGTTCGAAAAACTGACAACAAAAAGGCACTTAGAACCCATATTTAGAATGGGCATAAAATTTTGAATTTTTTTAAACCCATTTACATTTTTGACCTCAAAAAAGTTTCAAAAAGCATTGAACTCTGGCCCTTTACAGTAAGTCTTATGCCAAGGGGCAACAGTCCGAAAAGAGATCGAAATAAAGGTTTGGGACAAAACAGTACATCCTCCACAGAAGAGAATCCGTTTTTTTAAGGAAAATCTACAAAATTTTCAGTTTTTCCCGCAATTAGGAGAAAACGTTCACAATGAATTTAAAAAATTTTGTTTAAAAAAAATGGGGAGGAAAAAGGAGTTGGTGCAGTGACAACCCTTTTGGAAAAGGGAAATTTTTATTAGCTGGCAAAACTTTGACGTTGACAAAATTAAAGTTACTGGTGGTTCGTAAAAATGGGAAAATTTTTTAAAGGGCTAACAAACAAGCAACAAAAAATTTATCTTTAAAAAGAAAAAATCTGACAAAACTGATTGGAAAATTTAAACTTAACATTTGACCTTATAAGGGGTTTTATTTATGTCAAATTTTGAGGAAGTATGATAAAAACAAACTGGTTAATTAAATTCTGTTAAAAACTAGGGAGAAAACGATTTTGGTGTCAATGCCGATGTTAAATTTTATATAAAAACCCCCCATTGTTCATTGTTTGTGGACAGCCCGGGTTTAAAAACAATATTTGCCCCTCGACCTATTAAAAAAACATTTAAACGTTATAATTTGATCAAAATATTAATTTTTGCCCAACACTTAAATGGAACAAACCCTATCACGACAAAAGGGTTTTTAAAAGGGACAATAAATGAAATCTTTTTAAAGTTGATCCTAGCAATTAAAATTAGCAGTGCTTAAACACTTTTATAGACAGTTTGGGAAAGGAAAACCCAAAACTATTTATTTTGATCCCGTTCCAAAAGAAAACATTTTAAAAAAAGAAAACCCTTTTCAAAACTGGCTTTTAGTGGAAGACTTCTGGGTAATGTGTGGAAATTTTTTTTTCCCAAAAAAATAACTCAGTTTTAAAAGACTTTAAGAACAAATTTAAAACTGTAGTTTTAAAAACCCCATGAAAAAAAAGAGACCTTTGATGAATTTTTCGTGAAAATGATGTTATTTAAGACGTAAAAAAAAAAAAGGATTAAAAAAAAACTAAAGTCCCCAAAAAATTTTCTAAATTTGGTTTAAAAAAGTAATCCTACACATTATTTTTTTTGAAAAATGTTTTTCTATTAGAAATATAAAAAAAGGGGATTCTGGGTAACCCCCGGGCAACAGCAAAAACCGGGGTTCACCGGGTTTGGACGGGGGGGGGGGTTTACCAGTGCCTAATTTTTTTTCTCTCCGAGGAGGAGAGAGAGGAGTCACCGTTAAAAAAAACTCTTGGCACAAAATAAAATCGTTTTTGATTGCCCCGGGGAGTTTTGTTTACACACAAGGAGAGAAGGGGAGAAAGAGAAAGGGGGAGAGAGAGGAGAGTGATGAGTGAGGAGGCAAGAGAGAGAGAGAGAGGAGGAGAAGAACGAGGGTGATGAGAGAAGGGAAGTGAGTGAGTGAGTGATGAGAGCGAGAGAAAGGGGTGGATGAGTGATGGAAAAGAGGGGGAGAGAAGGCGAGAAGAGGAAAATGAGTGGGAGGGAAGGGGAGGAGAGAAGAAGAGAAGTGCGGGTGAGTGAAGGAGATGAGTGGGGAGTGGAGGAAAGGGTGGAAATCTGAGATAAATGGAAGGGGAGAAGAGAGAGAGAGAGAAGAGAGAGAGAGAAAAGGAGAGGGTTCACTTTGAAAAAAAACCTGTGCACAAAATATAAACATTTCTTATTGCCGGGGGAAAGTTTTTTTATACACACACACCACACACCCCACACACACACACACACACACAACCACCACGAAGAAAGAAGGGAGAGAGAGAGAGAGGAGAAGGAGAGAGAGAGATGACATGCATCTTTTTTTGACAAAGGGTTATACCTTTTTTCAAGGGGGACAATGCTTTTTCCTGCTAGGGGAAAAAAAACAAAAAAAAACTGCAAATTAGGGGTCACCAATAACCCAAAAAAAAGATATTTCCATTTCCATCACTCTTTGCGTTTTTTGTTAAGTTCAGTACAAAAAACTTCTACACAACAACCATTCCCTTTCCCTGCGCACACTGACCTCCTTTCTTCCATCGACTTTCACGCACCATTGATATCCTTATCCTCCCTTTCCCCCTCCCATACATTCTCTGTACAATGTTTTTCTGGCGTATTTAAAAAAACCCCTCATTGAACCATCAAACTTCAAGGTCAAATTTAAGTATTAAAAACAATAAAAAATGAAATATAAGAACCCCCTCAGGGTTTTGAATTTTATTCTTCTAATTTCTTCCCGGTTACAGCTTCTTTTAATTTTTGCCAGCATCTTAAAACATGTTCCATCTTGTTTGAAAAATTTTGTTAAGGTTTCGCCTTGCTATTTATGATCAAAGAGTCGTTTTTTTCATTTCCATAAGCAGGCTGAAAAAAAAATGAAACCAAACCTTCTCTAATTGCAATATCATTCCCAAAAGGCCCCGAATCTCACCATTATTTATTTTTCCATTTTTTGTTAGTTTTTTTAAATCCCATTTCTATTTCAAAATCTTGCAAGGAACCTCTTTGCCACCGATTGATACTAGATTTTATTTTTTTGCCCCCAAGTTCTTTGAAGACGGGAACCAAAAATATTTTTCTGTTTTTTCTATTGATGTCCCAGTTTTTTATACAGGAATTAGTTTTCTTTAAATTTCAGACTAAAAAGGTTTCTTTCCCCGACTCCCCTCTCAACCACACTACCCCCAAAACCCATTTCTGTCACACTTTCTTAACCTTAGGGCCCATTAATTTTTTTTTCTAACCCCACATTGTTGCAGCATCATGTCATGGTTTTGCCTCCATTCTAGCTACTGGGTAATCGTATTCTTTACACCTTTTTAAAACACACTTTACAAAAATTGATGTAAAAAGGGGTCCCTTTCCTTTCACCGAAATATTTTATTGACGAATGATGGGAATTTTCCCAAAAACCGTTTGTTTGCTAATGTGCACTTTTTCCCTATTTTTAGTTTTTTCTTCAACCCCCCATATTTCGCACCTAGAAAATGGTTAAATTTGGGGTATAAAAAGCTTCCAAAATTGTGGGGATCGTAATATTAATTTCTTAAAAACTTTTCAAAATTTCTATCATCCTTTTTTCCCTTTTTGCTTTTTTTCCCCCCCAAAAGCTAAACCAACTTAATTTTGTTGTAAAAAACTTTCCAAAAATTTTTTGTACGAAGGGTGACTTTACCTCAAATTCCAACCACCAAACTTCATTTTTAGCTAAATCCCCTTTCCGAAACACAATAATAGGGTTTTATCAATTCTGTCAACTTGTTTTTTCACCCCCGTTTAAAAACATTAAAATTGTTTGCAACCCTATTGAATACTAACAAACGATTCATCCGAAAAACGCATCAAAAATTCCCAGCCCTGAAAAACTGATACCATGTTTACCATTTTGAGAGTTCTAAAAAAAGTCATTGAAAAAAAAAAAAAGAAAACAACTGTGGGCTTAAAAAACAGCCTTTTTTGCCCCCATGTGGGCAATTGAAAAAATAGAATAACACATTTTTCACGCAACATCAAGACAGATCGACATACAAGTAAGCCCAAAAATAACTTTTCCTGCTCCCTTTTTTTTAAGAAATTTCCCTGAAAAGGGGGAGAAGAGGAAAAGGAAAAAGAGAGAGAGAGGGGGGAGAAAGAGACAGACGCTTTGGGAAATACACGAATATTACATAACTTCCTTTATTGCTTTTAAAAAATTGACAAATTTTTCCTTTTTAATATCTTTAATCTTTCAATCTTTCCAAAGTCTTCAAAAAGATAAAGGGATATGAAAATGTTTTTAAAAGACCTTTAGAAACAAAAAAATTTTTGGGGCACATTGTATGGGAGCACTGGGACCCCCCAATTCCCCCCCGATGGCAACAGGGGTGTTTTGTCAAAAACACTTTCCCAAAACATCCTAACTCGCACGTGGGGGGTTTTGGGCATCAAACCCAATCATGCCCTTTTCCCTCTTATTTTTTGGTTTTTTTTTCAAAACGGGCATCTGTGCAAACAAAAAATAGACAACAACGACAGACAAACAAAAAGGAGAGGAGAAAGGGGGAAAAGGGGGAGAAGAGAGAAGAAACTAACGCGCAATACCAAACCAAATGGAGAGGAAAATTTAGAGAGGAAGAAAGAAGAGAGAGGAGAGGAAAAAGAGAGCAAACAACCACAACCGACGACAACCGACAATAGCACCAGAACAAAAGCATATTCAATCCCCCCCCTTGTGTGGGGTGGTGTTGGTGTGGGTTGTGCTGCGTGCTGCTCTGCGGGCGGGGGTGCGTGCTGCGTGCGTGTGTGGGTGTGGAAGAAAGGAAAAGGGGGGAAAAAAGAGAAGGAGAGAGAGGGGAGCGGCAGCCCCCAAGCAGAGAGGTGCAAAGGGGCAAGAAAACATTCAACAGACAGACAGACGACAACGCAGACCAAACGAAACACGAGACAAGGAAGTTGTGCTTGTAACTTCCCCCCCTTTTATGCTTGGTGTGTGGAGTGTGTGTGTGTGTGGTGTGTGGGGTGTGTGTGTGGTGTGTGGGGTTGTGTGTGTGCGGCGTGCTGCGGCGGCGTTGGGCCCTGCGTGCGGGGGTGTGGATGTTTTTGGTGTGTGTGTTTTGGTTGGTGTTGGTTTTTTTGTGCGCCGCGCGCCCCCGTGCTTTGGTTTAAGGGATAGAGAAAGGTAGGGGAGGAAATTGGAAAAAAGGGGGGGGGGACAGCAGTAACAATAAAGTTACGTCAACTTGCTCTAGTACAACAACGTTCCCCCCCCCACCCCCCCCCCCCCCACACACACACACACCGCACATGTCGCGCACACACACACACCACACAAAACAGAGACACGCACATACAAACACACTGGCGCACGCATACACACACACACACACGATTGCGCGCACCACACACACACACATAAACACATGCACGCACGCACGCTCGCGCGAAACGCATGCACGCCCCGCCGCACCTCGCACACACCGCCGCGCGCGGCGCACACACACACACAAAACACACACACACACACACACACACCAACCACACACACACTCCCACAGGAAGCATGTACTCCCCCCAAATCCTCCAAAAAAAAAAAGGGTTTAGAACTGCATATCCAAAAAATAAGTACCCTTTGCTGTTTCCCAAAAGGCTAACTGTTCCCATTACTGTAAAAAGAAGCAACTTTTCCCCGTTCCACTATTCAAATAAATAAATAAAAAAAAATAAAAAAAAAATAACCCAAGAACGGGCTCATTACACTTAGCCTACCAAGTTCCTAACACCACACACCCCCCACCCCACCACACCCCACACACACCAAAACACACACAACCGCACGCCCATGCGCCCCTGCCACCCCCCACCACCCCCCCACCACACCACCACACACATACCACCACACAACACCCGCCGCAAGCCGCACCCCGCATCCCCCCGCCATTTACTTAATAAACTCAGTTTGTCTGTCTCCTGTTCGCTTATACAGGGCCCCAATTTGGGGCCCGATGGCCACCCAAATTTTTGGTATAAAGTACCCTTTTTCCCTAAAAACCACCGCGGTGGGCTTCACGGACGCATTCGTCGATCCCAAAGGGGGGTAACAGACAAAAACGCACGAACACACAAAAACAAACTCCCGGGCAACGGGGTCAAAAGCGCGAAAAGCGCTAGTGTGTGTGTGTAATATTTATTATTTATAATAAATATATAATATATAATTTTATAATATAAAAATTGGCTTCTGGAAATTGGTGTTTCAGTCTGTACCGATTGTCTCTACCGCCCATGGATTTTTGTCGTGCCTTCCCTCGCTTTTTGATGTTTGGTCGAAGTCAGGGTTGGCCTTGCAGTTCATGATGTCTGTCAATCTAAGTGCGTCTGTTTTTTGACCTGATTTAGTTTTTGCGATCCGGCTAGACGGGGTCCTACCCGCGTTTTTGGGAGGGGGTTTTGCCACTTTTTTTAGTGGGCTCCAGGAAACCCCCCGTGTGTCCTTGTGACAGCTCGGGATTCCCAAAGGATCTTGTGTCGTGTCGCCACCATGTCCACGCCTTCAAGGACGAGGGTCTCCCCCCGGATTGCTTGGGGGGGTGTTTTTTCCCGATTGTCTTCGTTGGTCATGTAACTCCGGGGGAAATGAGGGAAAGGTTTTTTCATGAAAAGGGGGGGGAATTTTGGTCGAAAAGCGTCGTTTTACATAGGGGAAAAGTGAGAACGCATTCATTTAGTATAAATATGAAACAAACAAAAAAAACAAACAACCACACACCAAGGGCGGGGGCCCAAATCCCCGGCTTGTAACAGGGGGGAAGGGGGAAAAGGGAGGGTCATTGTTGGGCGCCACGGGTTTTGGGGAAGGGGAAAATCGTCATCGCGCGCGCGCGCGCCCAAGTCGGTTGTGCTGGGTTTTTTTTCCGATGTCCTCCGTCGTCTTGAAAATGAATTTAAAAAAACAAAAAAAAAAAGCAAAAAAAACAAACCGTGGTTTTTTTTCCGGGAATTTCCGTCAACCCTAAGTTTATAATACAATTGATGGGATTATAAAAGGTTTTTTTTTATTTTTATTTTTCTTTTGTTGGAGAAAAAATTTTTTCGTTCCCCTTTTTCTGAAGTGGGTGTTCCCGAAGCGATAATGGGGGAAGGGGTGGGGGGTGCTTTGACCTCTAGGGGAAAAAGGGAGTGTAAGGGTGGATATTTAGTTGAAAGAAAATGGTTTTTTTTTGTGTAATTTGGTGAATTATTGACATTGGGGTTTTTGAGTTGTAAAATAGCTTTTTTAGTTTTGATATTTTTTAATGCATTTGTTTTCTTTTGTGATTATGTTTGAAGTTGAATGGGTGTTTTTAAATTTTGTTTATTTTTAATTTTCAGGATTTGGTTGCAAGTTAAATTGACTGGCGTATGTCTAGTCACGTACCCAGCAGGGGGGGGCCCCTCCCCGCTCTGCTTTGTTTTATTCTGGGTCTTCGTTACTATTATGGCCTCGCCGGTTTTTTTTCGTCGCTACGGGTTTGGGATACGCGGGTTTTTTTAGGGGGAGGGACAGGGTCATTTATTTATTATTGGATTATGAAACCTTCGGGGTTTCCCAATATTTTTTTATTCGCACGGCGAGACTTCCGCTCTCTTTTTTGTTTTTGGGGAATGTTTGGGATCATTATATCCTTGAAGAAAAAATTTAATTCTTTTCTTACTCCGATCTTGTTTTTGTTTTAACTGTTTGGGTCTACAGTTTCGTATCCTTCCGGGGGAATTTTGAGAAATATGGGAAAGGGTAGGGGGATCGGGCAAAAATTTTAAGCATTTAAAAAACGGCCCATATTTTCAGCAAAAAGTATGGGGAAACTTTCGGCAAAAAAACCCCGCAAAAATTTCCTCGTTCTACAAAAAGTACAAATCAAATCCCCAAAAAATCAAAAAAAACAAATCGATTTAACATAATTTTTATTAGTTTCCAAACAACCCTTCGCAATTTTGGTTAAAAAAATCCGGCCTCAAAAAAGTTTTTTTTCTTTTTTTATTGAAAAAAAAATGGCCTGAAAAAATGTTTTTAATTTGCGTTACGCCACATGCTAGCTTAAAATTCAAGAAAGCAAAACGAAAAAAAATCCCCCCAATACTTTCCATTTCAACTCCAAAATAAAATTGTTTTATGCATCCGCCGTTTGCTTTTCTAACAAAAACCTCGTCAAACTTTATATAAAATTTAAAAAGCTAAAAAGAAAAAGCTTTTTTTTTTT
>JAMYXO010003502.1:0-19981 GCA_033310375.1 Conus canariensis | reverse complement strand
TTAAAAATTTTCCTAAAGCCCAATTTGAAAATTCTTTTGAAAATTTTGGAAAAAACTTTTAAATTCTGAAAAAAAACTTTAAAAAAAGTTCTCGGGATTCAGCTGTTGTTTAATATTTCCCAAATGTGGTTGTGTAGGGGGTTTAGGCCTTACTTTTGGGAAAGGGAAAAAATTTTTTGGGGGGTGATTTTGGAAAAGAGTTTTTTTGTTTTTTTTTTTTCTTTATTATTTTTTTTTTTTGGTTAGCCCTTTACTATTAAAAAATTAAAACATTTGTTTTTTTTTTTTACTTTTTTTGGGGACCCCAAAGTCTGTTATGTTGGAAATTTGTTTTTGGGAGTAGTTAGAAAAAAAGTTATTTAAACCAAGGGCACGCCCCCTCCCCCCAAAATTGAAAACCCCAAAAAAAAAGGGAGGGTTTTTTAAAGATTTTTAAAGTTCACTGGAAACGAAAAAAATTTTAAAAACCCCAAAAAAGGACAGGGGTTTACAAAAAAGTGGCGCCCATTTTTGGTGGGGCCCCAAAGTTTTTTGTTAAAAAAAAATTTTTTTTTAAAATTAAAAATTTAAATAGATAAAAAAAGAAAAATAAAAATTTCAGAAATTTTCCCTGGGTTTAAAAGAAAAGGGGGCCGTTATTACCCTGTTTGGGGGTTTTGAGAGAAAATTTTACAGATTATTTAGGCAAAACCCCGGGGGGCCAATCACCCTTTTTTAAACTTTGGTGCCAAATGGAGAGGATGGAAGAAAGTTGCAAAAGCTGGGTGCAGCCCCGGGGGGGGTTCATCAGCAAAACCCAAAAACCCGCCAGTGTTGGGTCGGACCCCCCCCTTAAACCCTTTACGGGGTTTTTGGGAGGGGAAAAAGGGGAACTGAAAAGCGGAAATCTGTTTGGAGATGACGGGAAGCCCGGTCAAAGACTCCCCCAAAGGGCCCCCCGAAAGGGGCCCCCATGGTTGTGAGGGTGGTGGCCCCAAAACCAAAGCCAACCTACCCCCCCGCCCGAATTTTCCGGGCCCAAAGTCACCCCCGGGGAAATGAAGTTTTCCTTCCCCTGGTGGGAGGAGAAAGACAGAACAGCTCCCTGCAGGACAAAACCCATAAACCGACGCCCAACGAACGAATAAAGGGGCAGTTTAAAAAGGACTGCCCAAAACCAGATGGAAAAGGATTGTCTGACAGGGAGGACTTTTTTGGCCCCCCTTTCCAGACCCCCTTGTTTGGGGGTAGTCAAAAAAGGGCTGATGACCGGTACCGGGGAAACTTTGCCAAAAACCAGTTTGGAAAAGCCCTGAAAAAAAAATCAGACTTTTTGATGGGCTTGGGACCCCTTTTTTTATACTCAGTTTTAAAAAATTTACCCCAATTTAAAGTGATCCCGGAGATGAGGCCAAAAGGTGTTTCGTTTTCGTTTGGGGCCCTTTAAAAACCGCAACCCCGTCGTTTGAGCTCGACCCTTCCGGTAGGTTGGGCCCCCTTCCCAGGGGGAGACAAACCCCCACTCCTAAAATGTTCCCGGGTAGTTTGCAAGCTGGAGTTGGAGTTGAGGAATTAAACCGCACGCTTAAGAAAAAAATTTAAATATGGCAGGGCCCCGGGGGGGACAGAGCCCTTTGACTTATTGGCACAAAAAGGTTGAAAGAGAAAGTTACTTTGGGGGGCAGGTGGATTGGGGGGCAGCTGGGGTGCCCAAAATCGTCCCAAACCAAAAAAAGAAAGGGCCCCAAGGGGAACACTTTTTAAGTGTGGGTGTGGTAGGAAAAGGGAAAATTTTCCCCAAAGGCTGTTAAACCCCCCAAAAGGGGGGCGCCATAGTCGCAGAACAGGAGGGGGGCGAGGGCCGTTAAGAGGCCACCCCGGGTTCCAGCCCGAAGGCTGGGCGTTAAACGCAAATTGGTTTGGTGGCAAGGGCCCCAAGCCCAGTAGACCCCCTTCATTCGTCCCCCAAGTGCTTGACACTTACACCCAGGGATGCAATTTAGAAACAGGTTAATGTAAAATTTGTGCGCCCGGGGACTTTTGAGCTAAAAACCAGTAAAGCTAAAAGGAGTAATTTCCAGCTGCCCAATCCCCCCCAGCCCCCGGAAAGTGGAATGCGGGGGCCCCCAATCCCCAGGTTAGGTTGGGGAATCGGCTGCTGTTTCTCCAGGTCCTCTGTAGAACTGCCAGATAAAACTCCCCCAAGCCCCGGAGGAAAAAGTCGGCCGGGATCCTTGGGACAGGGGTTTTTTTTAAAAAAAAGGGGTTAAAGGTGATAGTGGAAAACGGGAACAGTCGCCATTTGTTGTAAATAAACCTCTAAATGTAATATTAGTGAATTAGAATTTGCTAAACTGGGGGTGATCGTGTTCAATGACAGCAGAAACCCTTTTTGAACCCCAACTGGTAGGTCCCGGGTTGGGGGTTTCACCAAAAAGGTTACGGTTGAGGGGAAAAAAACGGACTTGTTTTCTTGTGGACGTGAGTTACAGGGGGACCGTGTTGGAAAAAAAGACTTTTTACCATGGGGAATTGTCTGGGTTTTCCCTTTACAAAAAATAGATACGGGCCCCTAAATTTAATTTTTGGGGGTGGGGGTAAAAAAGGTCCCATTTTTTGGTTTTAGAATTTGCCCAGGTCTTTTCCTAAGATTGTTGCAGGTAGGGGTTGAGCCCGGGGTCCCCCAACCTTTGCTTTAGGGGTCCCCCCCGATCCCCAAAGGGTTCGCACACGCAAAACCTGTGATATTTGGAAACCCAACACTTTCGGGTTCCCGGGCCCGACCCTTTGTGAAAAGGGGGAGGAAAAGCATTTCTTCACTACCTTACCTATCCTTTTTGGGGGGCAGCCTTTGGGGGTATAGAAATGTAGGGGGGAAAAGAATGAAAATTTGGTTTTTTTGGGGTTTCACCGAAAGTAAAGGGGAAAAAAAGTACAGATTTTAGCAGGGGAATTTGCAAAAAGTCAGAGGGGTCATTCATGGAAACAGTGCCTGAAACCAAAAAGCAGTCTTTTCGGGAACCACACAAAACCATTTTTAACCCAAGGTTTACAAAAAATTTTTGGGGTAAAAACAGAAAAAACAAGTTGGGTGGGTGAGGTTGTGTCCAGAATACTTCGCCCCGGAAAATTCGGTTGAAAAAAAACAAGGTTAATTGGGGAGGTGTACCCCTTACAGCTGGTATCCCTTTGGGAACAAAGTTTTATCATCTTTAAAATGATGGGGGGAGTGGGGGGATAAGGTTTCTTTGGGGGAAATGGGTCAGGGCAATGTATCCCTTGCATGCATCAGTTTTCAACCTTCAGAACCTCGACAGACCCTTACACCCTGAGCAAAAATTTCCCTTTTTGAATTTGGTTTTGGGACAGCCCACACCCATAAGATTGGCGGGAAAACTTTCAAAGGTTTCAAAGGGTATAGGGAAATGTATTCATCACAACATAAACCTTTGAAATGGGGAAACAGACGTTTGTCAAAACATGACATTAAAAGGGGAGCCAGGGCCCTGGGGACCCGAGAGCGGCCCCCGGACTATTCCCCACTAGAGATTTTGAATGAGGAAAAACAGCCCCTTTCAGGAGTTGCTAGATGCTGAAAATCTTTTCCCCTCCCTCTTCCTCAATTTTGCCATTTCCCCATTGCCCTTGTTAGGAAAAAATCTGGAGCCCTAGGAGGGGTTTTTGTGACTATGGAAAAAATTAAAAAGGGGGCATGGCCCAAAGATAGCAAAGGCCACCCCCGGGAAAATTAAAGTTCTTTTTCTCCACTGAAGGGGGGTGGCAAATACTTTAAACCATTTTGTAGTTTCTGAGAAAGGGGCCTTCTATAAAGGTGCCTCAAAAACAAAAACACCCCCCAAAAAGTTTCGCCTTTTAACAACCCCCCCTTTGGTCCCAAAAAATGTTGGGGGATCCCCAAAGGGGTCTGGGAAAAAAAAGTCCCAAAAAAATGTTTTTAGGCCTAAGGAAAAAGTTTTCCCCTTGGGGACATGAATCGGGCCCCCCGAAAATCATTGTTTTTTTTGGAGGGATTTTTTTTTGATTATGGAAAGGATCCGGGGAAGAACTGGAGGAGCGAACACCCCGGCTCGGGAAAAGGGCCCGGCGGAAATTTCAGTTTAAAGCTGGACCCAGAAAAATGAAAATTTTCGGAAAAAACTAAAATTAAAGCATTTTGGTTTTACATTTCTGGAGGGAGGGTTCCCCGCCCGAACCCTGAGAAACCCGAACCCCAATTGGCACGTGGCAGTTCCCTCGCAGGGGAAAAAGGAAAATAAAGGGTTTTATAGGATTTGCGGGTTTTTTTCGGCGGGTTATCCCACTTTTTTTCCCCCCAGGGTTTGATAAACCACTAATAAATTTGACGCTGGGTTTCATTCCAAACCGGGGATTTCCCCAAGAAGAAGGGAAAAAAAGTTTACCCTAACTTGGTTTCCCTAAACCATTTCACACATTTTTGGTGTGGAAAAACATCAAAAATGCCTTTGAGTCGGGTTAATACAACCCCTGCCCAAAGGCCCCTTTTTTTACCCTTAGGGTTTAAAATACTAAAACCATTCACCTTCCACGGTGATGCCAGTTGGAAACCAGGATTAGGGGCTTTTTTCTATATCCAAAAATCGGAAAAAGGGGAAAAGCCCCCGCAATACCCCTAAATTTTGCCCCCCCGTGGTTTTGGGTTTAAAAAACCGAGCAGAATACCCTGCTCCCCAAAACCGGGATTTTCCCTAGTTTTTAAAAGTGGGCAATTGAGCGAAAAAGTTTAGGTTTTTTTGGGTTAGGGTCAAAGGTCCCCGTATTTAAATGTAATAATCCTTTATGTTAATTTTAAAAAAATGCTACCCTGGATGCCACAAGTAAATCGTTGGTTCCCCCCTTCACTCTCGTTGTTTGATTTTAAACCTGGGGTTATAAAAAAGGGGGGGCTTTAACAACTAAATGGGGGATGGCCTGTCCAAAGGCCCCCCCTTCAGGCCCCCCCCGGAAGAAGAGGAAAAAATCCCCAAAGGGGGATTTTGGGGGAAAAAGACAAAAATTTTTTTTAGGTTAAGGCCAAAAAAATTTGAAGAAAAAAATGGTTTAAAATACCTGGAAAAAGAAGTTCGGGTGCGCCTTGCCCCAAACCCAAAGGGAAGGTCATGTTTTTAACAGACCCATCATCAGCGACAAACCCCCCCCTTGATAAAGTTAAATGAGGGGTATGTTCCCAATTGAGAAAGGGGCTAAAAGACCCGGCAAGAATTTCGGATGATGTTTTGGGAAACCCCCCCCAGGTTTTAAAAGGGAGATCAATTTCAAACGAAGGGTGGAAAAACAGTACAGTTGGTGCCCAGTACTTTGATTTGGGGTTTAATCAGAAACCATAGAAGCGGGGGAAAAACAGTTAGAAAAGTATTTCGGGAGGGAACCCATTGTCCCCCCTAAATTTTTAAAGTGTTTGTTTAGGGAAAAAACCCCGGGATAAAAAGTTTGGGAATAGGGTTTTTGCAAGAAATTGTAGATAAAGGGGCCCCATAATTTTCCCGTTGGTTGAAACCACCCCCATTCACCGCAAAGAAGCCCAATAAAGGGAAGTACATAAAGATCTTTTCCCAAACACATTTGCGATGATGCCCTGAGGCAGGCCAGGAAAACTTTTTTTGGCCCTTTTCATGGCTGGGACAGGGGGGAAAGGAAGATAAAAAACGCCCCCCCGTGGAAAAGTTGTATCGGAAGGGAAGCCCCCTTTTGCCCCAAAGAGCGCCCAATGCAGTCCTTAGAGACTAGCTATCCTTTGGGAAAAATTTTGTTGCAGTGGTTTTTTTGCCCTATAGAGGCCCGGGGAAAAGAAAACAAGATTTTTTTAAGGGGTTTAATGGCCATTTTCCCAAAATTTTCCCCCAAAAAGGAATTTCCCTGACAAAGAAACCAAACAGAAAAAAGAAGTTGCCGGCCAACCCCTTTTGGAAAAAAATTTTCTTCCTTGTTTTTTGGTTTCCGCACGAATAACTGGACGTTTAAGGAAAGAAAGGATTTTTAAAGCCCAAAACTTTTGAAGGCATTTTTTGAACTGGAAAGGGATTGATAAGTGCCCGCCCCAACCCCATACCCATTGGTCGGGGAAACCCGGGGTTTAGAGCGCTGGAAACAAAACCCTTTTGATTGGAATGTTAAAAACCCTCGAGGATTTTCCAGAAGGGTTTGGATTGGAGGAAAAAACTTGGGAAAAAGTGGTGCATGAAACAATGCAGGGGATCCTTGAAAAGTACAGGTTTCAGCCCTTTCCCATTAAATTTTTTGGACGCCACCCCAAAATTTCCCCCTGTGGATTTACCCTTTGGGTTTAGATTGGAAAGAAAATTTTTAAGTCCCATTTCCAACCAGTACATTAATATCATTTAAAAAGAAAGTATGGCTCCCAGCTTTGATCTACCCAAAAGGGGCTATGGAAAACATTCGGCTAAACCAAGAACAAAGAAACGCTTTATGTTTGCAAAGAGAAAAAGGCCGAAAGAAATAAAACCCCCGGGGGGCCCAGGGGTTTAGTAAAAAGGGTTTTTGGGGCCCCAAAAAATTTCCCCCTCAAAGGGTTCAAAAGACCGATGGGAACCCAAAGTGTACCCCAGTGGTTTTTCCAAAAGGAGGGCCCCCTACCTGTATATCCCGTTTAAAAAAGGGCGGGGCCCAATTTGTTTTTTTGCGCCCCCTTAACCCCCGTAATTTAAATGTTCCCGGGTTTAGGATTTCTGGAAGGGGAAAACAGAAGCCGCGGGCTGATGGGAAGGTTGGAGTTTTCTCCGTTAAAAAAAGGAAAAAAGGGACATTTCCCCAAATCAGGTCACTTTGTTTTACCCCTGATTGGATCATAAAGGGGGGCCCAAAGGAGGAATTTCCTTTCTGTGGAAATAGTCGTGCCCGCGGGCCCCAAAGGGCCCATTGAGGCCCAAACCCAGTCCCAAAAGCCTTTGTTCCACAAACAGAAACCAAAGGTAAAAAAGTTGCTGGGAAAAACCGGGGACCCAACAGCTGGGGAAAAATTCTCAATGGGTGTTGTTTCGGGAAAGGAAAGTTTGGGAGGAGATGAAAAAACAAACCCCTCCAAGGGGAGTTGAATAAAAGTTCATCGGGGGGGACGCAGCCCCCAAAAAGAAAAAATCCTCCACGGAAAGCCAGAAACCCTTGGAGAAAAAATTTTCCAAAAGAAAAACCCTTTGATGTGCAGGAAAAAAAAAAATTTTTGTGGAGGACAAGGCGGGGGGAAAAAGGGGGAAAAATTCCGACAAAAGGAAAATTGTGAGGGGGAAAGGGAAAAGGAAAACCCCCCCTGCCAAGGGTTTTCCCAAGAGGAACCCGAGGGAAAGGGGCGTGGAAAAAAAAAAATTAAAATTTGGGGCATCAGGTTTCACAACAGAGAAAA
Organism: Conus canariensis; assembly: GCA_033310375.1. Classification (NCBI taxonomy): domain Eukaryota; kingdom Metazoa; phylum Mollusca; class Gastropoda; order Neogastropoda; family Conidae; genus Conus; species Conus canariensis. The sequence continues at coordinate 12,606 of JAMYXO010003502.1, read as the reverse complement.
ACTCCCAAAAAGGGGGATCTTAAAGCGGGGGAAAAGGCCCATGATCACACTCAAAGGGTTAAAAGGGACCCAAAGGGGTTCCTTTTTCCCCCTTGGGAAATCGGTTTTAACTTTATTTTTGTGGGGACTTGGGGAAAATTTGTAAAGCTTTTGTGGGAATGTTTGGGCCCTTAGCTTTGGAGTTATTTAAAATTGTAACGTTGGTGTTTTTGGTTGTGGGGTGTCCAGTATGGGTTGCACCCAAAAAGAAATGGTCAGTCTTGTTACCCCCTTTTGGGCCCGCCTGGGCCATGGGATGGAAGGGGATGAAGAGATTGCAACAACCCAAATACAAAAAATTTTTTAGAAAAGAAAAAGGAAATCAGTTAAAAGGGCCAGGTTTGAAAATTTTTTTCCTTCAAAGGGGGTTCCCAAAATTATTTTTTCCCAAAACCCTTTTTCGATTAAAAAATTTTTCGGGTTTTTTTAAAAATGAAAATTTCAATAGTCAATTTTTTTTTTTAAAAGATTCCTTAAAGGGTTTTTTGAAAAAACTTTTTTCCCGGGGGTATGTGTAAACCCCCCCAACTTTAAAAAAAGGGAAAATTTTTTTGGTAGATTACGGGCCAGGTTGGTTCTGACCAACTTAAAATTTGGTAAACAACAACGGAAGAGTTAAAAAAATTGCACAGAGGGCTGTTTTTTTAAAAGTTTGGTTTGGCTTTTTTTTACAAACAAGGAATTTGTCCGCAGAAAATAAACAAACAAACCCCCCCCAAAAAATAAATTAAATTTGTTTTGGGGATTTTTTTATTATTTTAACATTCTAGGAAAAATCTTCCCTAGTTGATTAAAAGTAGGGAAATCACTCTTTTAAAAATAGAAAGGGGTTTTTAAATAATTTAAAATTTAAAACCCAAAAAAAAGGGATCGTTGCGGGGGGCCCGCCCAAGTGAATTCCTTCCTTTGAGGGGGCCCTGTGGGTCCCTCCTGTATAAAAAAGAACCACCAATGCTACCCAAACCCCTTTTCTTAGCCCCAAGGGGTTTGCGGGCAAACCAAAAACAAGCTGAGAGGGCTTTAAGGCTGCCCCCTGCCACTCCCCAGCAGAGACGTTTTTTTCTTTTGGCTTTTAAACCCTTGGTTTTTTTTTTTGGGTTTTGCCTGAAATGGTTTCTTTTTTAACCCCTAATCCCCTTTTTAAAAATCAAAAAAGTTTAAAAAATTTTTTTAAAAAAGTCATTTTTAATTTTTTGAAAACTTTGGAAAACCCCTCTAAATTCTGTAAAACTCTAAAAATTTTCTCTGGATCCAGCTGTTTTTTAATATTTCCATGTGGTTGTTTTAGGGATTGGGCCATACTTTTGGAAAAGGGAAAATTATTTTGGGCGATTCGGGGAAGAGTTGTTTTTTTTTTTTTTTTCTTTTTTTTTTTGGCTTGGTTGGGTCCTAATATTAAAAAAAACACTTTGTTTTTTTGTTTTTACTCTTTTGGGGGTCCCCCAAAAGTATGTTTTTGTTGGAACTTTGTGTTTGGGAGTAGTTAAAAAAACCCAAAAAGATTTTTTTAACAAGCCCCGCCCCCCCCCCCCCTAAACCAAAAATTTGTAAACCCCAAAAAAAGGGGGGGGTTGATAAAGGTTTCAAGTTAAATTGGAACGGAAAAAAAATTTAAAAACCCAAAAAAGGGACAGGGGTTTTACAGAACCTTTACATTTGGCCCCAAAAAAAATTTCCTGGCATTGGGGAACCAAATTTCCAATCTTTTAAAAAATTAGAAAGCCCCCCGATTAAAATTTTTTCCTGCACCCCGCTGAAACCCAAAAAGGGGGGTGGGCATTTTGGGGGCCTGAAAGTGGGGGCGCTTGATGGGACTGACTTTTACCCGAAACCAAAACACAAATTTTTTCCCTCGTTCATTTTTTGGGGTTCATTTAAAAATAAACCCCCAGGGAAAAGTATTTGTCTCAACCCAAACTATTTAACAATTTTTCCCGGGCAAAAGCCTCTTAAGGTTCCTCTTTTGTCTGGAAAAAGAAAAAAAGAAAACCCCGGTTTTAACATTTTACTAAACCTAAAAGTATGCATCTGAAAAACCCTTTAACCAAACCAAAAAAACTCCTCCCACCCTTCCCCTCCCTTTAAAATGAAAACCCAAAATCATTTTTTTCCGGACCCTTAAAAGGTTTGCCTACCATTACAAAAAAAGGAAACATTTTGTAATACACAAAAAAAAAGATTTTGCACTTAGCTGTGATGAAAATATAAAACAAATAAAAAACCCATTCAAAAACGGGTTTTTAAGAAATCCCATTGTAAAAAAAAGTTTTGCCTGCACAAATGGACAGGATTTGGTATCAATATGAAAAAACCAAAGAAAACCAATTCCCCCTATCAAAAACCCAACCCAACGGTCTAAAAGATAGACGGGGGTGGGGGGGGGGCCCCTAAAATTTTTACCCAGGGCCCCCCCCAGTGCACACAGCTGCTTTTTTAACCGTCAGGAAATAAAACCTGTCTGATGGAAAAAAGGTTTCCTAAGTCAGAAAAGGGTTGCTTTCTAATTTCCCCGGGGGAATTTGCACAAGTGAAACTTTTCCCAAACGGGTACTGCATTTGTTTCATCCCAAAAATGTGATTTCCCAAACGTTTGCCCACTATTATGTAAACCCTATCTGTTGTTTTTTTACACTTTTAAAACACACCCAAATTTCAAAGTAAGGTTTGTCAATGTGGTAAGTCATTCAGTTGAATAATTTTTGACATTGTGAACTTTAGTTTTCAACATCCTTAAAATTCAGAAAAAAGGGAACCCCATTACATAAGAAACAGACAACACCAAACACACTCCAATTTTTCCTCCCAAATTTTATAAAACCGGGGCCCCCGGGCAAAAAGGCCCTCAAAATACAAATCCCGAAACAAAAATTGTAAATTTTTTTCAAAATTTTTAAGTAAAAACTTTTCCAAATCTAAGAACAAAAACTGGTGTGGAATATCCCCAAAAGCTGTTGTGACCCATTTTTTCCCGGGTTGGGTTTCCCCTTTTTAAAACCCCGGTTTGTGGGAGTCCCAATGTCTAAGATGCCCAAGACTTAAACCGGGGGAAAGCCCCCACTGTGATTTGCACCCCCAATATGATGGTGGACTAAACCCCAAAAATTGGTTGCACTGTTTTGCCCCTGACCTGCGGAAAATTTAAAAAAGGGGAAAAAACCAATGAATCCAAAAGATATTAATTCTCCCTTTGGGCATTCTTCCCTCTGCATATCAATGTTTAGTTAGCAGGAAAACCAGATAAAAAGAACCTTTCTACACTGGCCAAAAAGAAAATGTCCTGGCATTGTGCCCCAATTTATCTTAACTATAAATTAGCATGCCCCGGGGACCTTTAGAAGTTTCCCATCAGCTAAAAAAAAAATGGTGGGAAAATTTGGGGGGCTAAAAGGGTGGGGGGCTTGTTTAGGACTGCCCCTTTTATCGAAACAAAAAAATTTTTTCCCGGTTCATATTCTTTTCAGAAAAAATTAAACCCCCATGAAAGTATTGTCTAAAGGGCAACTATTTAAAAAATTTCCCTTACCGGGGAAACCAGCACCCTTGGGTTTCCCTTCATTGTTGGAAAAACCCAAAGCAAAAATTTAAAAAGGGTTTAAAATTTATACAAACCAAACCAAGTTTGCATCTGACCCCTTTACCCCAAAAAACCTCTCCCACCCCTTTTAAATCAAAATTTAACAATGCCCCCTAATAAATTTTTTTTGCGGATCTAGGGGTTTGTTCCCATTTACGAAAAGCCCACCCTTTAGTTATAAAAACACCACCCAAGATTTTGAAACTTAGCTGTGTTTGTAAAATGAAAAATTGAAACCCTTTTTTCAAAAACAACTGGTTTAAGAAAATTCCTTTTTGTCAATCAAGTTTTTCCTGCACTACGGGGACAGGATTTTATAAAAATATGAATAAACCAAGAAACCCCAAATACCCCCTACCCAAATCCCCCCAAAAACCCCAAAAAAGGGCCCTGGGAAGACAACCTTGGGGTGGGGGATGGGGGGTTTGGGGCCTTGAAAAATTTTCCCCATGGCCACATTTGCACAAAGTTGCTTTTTAAACTTTCGGGGAAAAAACACCCATTCTGAAAAGAATCCCGGGTTTCCAAGGGTAAGAAAATTTTTGGCTTTCAAATTTCAGGAAATGGGCAACAGGGGAAATCTCTCCCCAACTGGTTAAAGCATTTGTTTCAAAAAAAATCTGGGGATTTAAAAAAGCGAGCTTTGTCACTATTCTGTCAAAACTTAGCCTTATTTGTAGGTTAACTTTAAAACATCAAAATTCAAAAGAAAAGGGCTGTCAATGGGGTTTAAGTGCTTCTCAGATGAAATTAAACATTTTGGAATTTTTGGGTTTTAAAATTTTCCTCTCAATTCAGAAATAAAAAACCTCTTTTAAACATAAGAAGAAACAGACAACCCCAAAAACCCCTTTCAATTTTCACTCCAAACTTTTATAACCCAAGGGCTGCAAAGGGCCTAAAAATTCAAAAAAAAACAAAATTGTAAAATTTTCAGATTTTAAGTAAAAACTTTCCCAAAATTCTAAGAACAACCCCCTGGTGGGGGAAAAATCCCCAAAAAGCTTTTTTGTGAGCATTTTTCCCGCGGGTTTTCCCCTCCTTTGAAAATGTATCTGAGGAGCCCCCAATTGCTAGATGTCAAAAATTTTCACCCACTGTCGCCACACTGTGTTTTTGGCCACAATATGATGGTGGACAAAAACAAAGAAATTGATCCCACTGTTTTTGCCCCTGACCCCCTGGAAAAATCTAAATCCCCAAAAATTTTATGAAAAAAATAAGTTTTTTCCCCTTCTGCTTTTTCATTCCCAAAAATTCTGCTTATCAAGGGTTTAGTTACGGGGGCACCAGATACGAACCCCCCTTAAGGGCCCAAAAAAAAAAAAAGCCCTGGCTTTTGTAAAACCCAAACCCCACCCCCCTTCCCAACTTTTAAATTAGAAAAAAACCAGCCCCTTAGAATGTTCTGTAATCAACTGAAAAAAAAAGGGGGGGGCCATTTGGGGGCTGAAAGTGGAGGCTAGTTGGACTGACATTTAGAAAAAAAAACACACGTTTTTCCCGTTTTATTTTTTTTTCCAGTAAAATGACCCCCATAAAAGAAATTGTCTAAAAAAAACTATTTAACAATTTTCTTTCCCGGGCACACCCAATTTAAGGTTCCTCTTTTGTCTGGAGAAAAAATAGAAAAAAAAAAGGGGTTTAAAATTTCTTACTGACCTACCATTTGGGCATTGAAATTTCATTAAAAACCAAACTCTCCACCCCTTCATACCCCAAACGGGACCCAAAATCATTTGTTTCCGGATCCCCAGGTTTTCCCCTAAAAAAAAAGGGAACAAGAACAAAAATTTAAATACCACCAACAGATTTTGCACTTAGCTGTGATGTAAATGAACAATAAAAAACCTTTCCCAAAACAAGGGGTTTTAAGGGCAATCCATTGTAAAATCAAGTTTTCCCTCCCCTAGTGGACGGGAAAGTATCAATATGAATAACCAAAAAACCCAAATTTCCCCCTGTCCAATCCCCCAAAACACAAGGGCCTAAAAGACAGACAGGGGGGGGGGGGGTGGGGGGGTTTGGGGCTAAAATTTTTTTCCCCCATGGCCACGTGCACCCGCTGCTTTTAAAACGTCAGGAAAAAACCACCCGGGTCTGCTAAAGAAAACAGTTTCCCCAAGTCAAAAAATGTTGCTTTAAAATTTTCAGGAAAAAACCCCTTTGTGGAATTTTCTCCCAAATGGTTACTCCCATTTTTTTCCCATCCCAAAAACATGTGATTTAAAAACGGGGTTTGTCTTTTCTTTAAAAACTTGTTTGTTGGGGGTTAAACATTTAATAAAATCAAAATCAAAGAAAGGCTGTCAATGGATAAGGGGATCTAATTTGGGAATAATTTTGACATTGTGAACTTTAGTTTTAAAAACACCCTTTTCTAAAATTCAGAAATAAAAACCCCCCCACCCCCATTAATAAAAAACAGCCCAACCCAACACACAAAACCTATTCTTCACTCCTATTTTATAACACCAGGGGGGCTAAGGCCTCAAAATACAAATTTCAAAAAAAAAATTTGTCAAATTTTCAGTTTTTTTAAAGTTTAACTTTCCCAAACCCTAAGAAAAACACGGGGTGGAATTTTCCCCAAAGGGCTTTTGGTTTGTGAGCTTTTTTTCCCTTTGGGTTTTCTCCTTTTAAAAAACTGTCTTGAGGGGGTCCCCAATGTCTCTGATGTCAAAATTTCATACCACTGTCAGCCACTGTAAATTTGCCCAAAATTTTATGATGGGGGACTAAACCCCCCAAAAATCTGTTTGCATTTGTTTTGACCTGCCCTTTCCCGGGGTTAAACCCAAAAACCGGCCAAAAATAAAACCCAAAAGATATTCCTTTTTTTGCTTTTTTCTTTCCCCCTTCATCTGCATTATCAAATGTTGTTAGCAGGCCCCGATACAAAACCCTTCTAACTGGCCAAAAAGAAAATGTCCTGGGCATTGGACCCTTTTTCTTCTTTCATTAAATTAGCATGCACCAAAACTTTGAATTTTCTGTTTTCAGTTTGAAAAAAAAAATGGGGGCTTTTTGGTGGCTGAAAGGGGGAGGTTAGATAAGGGAAAAACGGGCCATTTATCAAAACCAAAACAAAATTTTTTCTGTTTCTTTTTTGTTCAGAAAAATAAACCCCCATAAAAGTATTTTTCTAAAAAACCCTATTTAACAATTTTTTAAACCAGGCACACCCTCTTCGGGTTCTCTTGGGTCTGGAAAAACCCAAAAGCAGAAAAACGGGTTTTAAAACTTTTAAAATGCCCCTACCATTTAGCATTGAAATAAATTTCCACCAAACTCTCCACCCCCTTCTATCCCATAACTTTGCCACCCTAATATGGGGAGTTTTTTTATTATATCCCCTGTTTGGCTGTTATATTTTACCAGGGGCAAAAACCATAGCATTCACGGCAGTTAGCAGCTTTTCGGGCCAAATTTTTTTGGTGTGTCAAATGCAGTAATAAGACAGTTGTCCGAAAAAAGCCCACCCTATTTCCGCCAAAGGGAAAAGGAACCCGGGTTTTTTAAATTCCCCTGTCCCTCATTCGTGGGAGGCCGGGCACCCCAAGGTCCCCCCAAAGGGACCTTGGCGCTAGTGGGGGGGGTTTTGGGGCGGGCATTAGAGTTGACGGGTTTGGGGTAAAATTACCCAAAAACGGGAGTATTTAAAAAACTCCCCATTTTGGGGTATAAAACTGTCCCAAAGTCGACCATAGCAAAATTTTATCTTTTAAAAAGGAGGGGGGGTAGTCCCCTTGGGGGTTTCTTGGGGGGTTTAACCGATATGGTCCCTTTAGCCCCCACCAAAGGATACCCCTTTCAAAAACCGTCAGCCCGGGTTTAATGGGGATGTCCCAAATTAAAAGTTTTATAAAGGGATTCTCCAAACGCCAGTAGGCTGTTTCCCGGGAGGTTTGGCCCGCGGGGGACAGAGTGGGAAAAAGTTTGCGGGAAAGCGGCCCAGTCCCTTTTACCTCAGGGGCCCCCGGGGGGGGGACAAGAGGGGGGGGGAAACCCTTGGACTTTCTGGGCTTAGGCGATTTGCCCCGTCTTGGAGGCCACCTCGAGATAGTCCCGCTGAGATGTCCTTCTTTTTTTTGGGGTTTAAAGGGAAAATTTAAAGAAAAGTATCTGAAAACGCGCCTGGGGACGTGAACGTTCCCAGTAGTGTTTGGGACCCCTGGAAGGCCAGAGTCTGTCACCACCGCTCTCTCCCCCTTAGGATTCCCCCCAATGGGGGGATGACGAGGTTTAGGGGGGGGGCTCCCGGGTTTTCCGGGTTTTTTTGCCAGGAATTCGGGGAAGGAATTTTAAGGGAGACGGGAGCCGCCCCGGTTGTGGAAGGAAAATGTCTCGGGGGGTCCCCGCTGAGGAGGGGGATTTTGCCCCCTTTTTGGGCCCGGGAAGGCCCAAAGCGAGGGGAAAGGGGGTCTTCATAGACAGAAGGTCGAAGGGGAGGGAGGATTTGGGGTCGAAAGGGGGTTTTTTGAGGGCATCGATTACAGTAAAAAGCCCCAAAAAAAGGGGGAAAAGGCCGCTTGGGGTCGGGCCCTAAGGGAAGGGGGCCACTCCTCTAGGATCTTTTTGAGAAGGAAGTCTTTTCTAAAAGGAAACCGGTTTCCCCCGTTGGGGGGGAATGGTCGGCAGATGGCCGACCTGTGGGCCCCTTTAAGGGAAAGCAGTTTGGTTTGGGTTTTAAAGGTTTGGGACGGGGAAAATTTTTTTCCCTTGGATTTTTGGGGGGCGATTGTTTTAGGACAGAGTTGTTTTTTTGCCCCCTGAGCCCCTTTTCCTCCACCTGTAATCTTTAAAGGGGACTCGGGGTGCCAGCTCGGGCCGAGGAAAATTTTTGGTTGTTCGGGAGGAATTTGTTGAGTGGAAAAAAAGGTCGGGATGGGCCCTCCACCCCCCGGGGGTTTGGGGGAAAACCCCCCAAAAAGGCGGGGAGAAAAACCCCCGGGGGTTTGGGGGGGGTTTATATGGGTGGGGGTTTTTTTTCCGAAGAAGGGCCCCTCGACTTCCGGGCGAAGAGCCTCCCCCCTGGGCCGGGGGGTATTCCCCGGGGGAAGGAGGGAGGAAGAGGGATAGCAGCGGGGGGCGATCGTCTTTGGGGCCCAGGGCAGGGGAAACCCCCCTTTTTTGTAAACACTGACACTATCCAAGGGTTGAGTCCCATCGCCCCCAAATGGTGGGCTGTCGGGACGGGGTTTCCCTGCCCAAAGGGGCCCGCGGGGGGCCCGGGGGAGGGGAAAAGAAGTCTGCCAGTTCTGGCCCCCCGAAGGTGGGGGTTACAAAAGTCACCCCCGGGAGGCCGGGCCTGTTGACCAAACCCGGGAAAATTCTGTGAAGGGGTTTTTTTTCGGTTTTGATCCCCGAAAGGAGAAAAAGGTGGGCCCCCCCTGGGGGGGGCCTTGAGGGCGAGGGGGGGCTGTTTGGGGGTGGGGTGGGGTCTGGGGGCCGGGGGGGGGAGTGGGTCCAGGAGGGCGAGGGGGGGCCCCAGGGCCCGTTTGCTGTGGAGGGGGCATTGGCCGCAAAAAGACCCCGCCTGCTTGCGTTCCTCAAATGCAGGGAGTAAATGGGCGCAGTGGAATAGTCACCGAAAGAAGCGACTGTTCCTGCCCCGGGAGGGACCGAAAAGGCCCCCTTTTAAAGCGCCGGGGAGAGATTGGCCTGGGATACCCAAAAAGAATTCCCCCCACTGTTTAAAATGGCAGTTAAAATGGCCCCCGGGCCCACGCGGGCCCGCCGCACCCCCAAGGGGTAAATGCAAAAATTTGTTTGACCGGAAAAACGCAAAGAGGGGGTTTTTTCGAATGGGGTTTGGATCTCCCTTTAGTTCGTCGGGGGCCCCGGAACCCAAACCGAGGCATTTGATCCCCCTCCTTTGCCCAGGCTCCCCCCGTTTGCTCCCGGGAAACCTGTCCATGAATGAAAGGGTCCCGCGGTGGTTTTGGGGGAATGCCGGTCCTGGAAATTCTATCCCACTCCGCCCAAGTTCTTGATGAAAAACAGGGGTGGATGTGGGCGGGGGGGCGAGGTTGGGGGGTGGGGGCCTGAGGTTGGCGGAAAGAAATGGCAATGTCCCTGGGGGCCGGGGTTTGGCAGAGAAGAGGGAAAAAGACAGGGGGGCCCAAATGACGGGGGTCTTTGGGGGGAAAAGCCCCCTTTTAATGGGCCGGGTTAGGGGCTGACAAAAAAGTCAATCCCGGTGGGGGACTGGCATTTTCCCCCCCTGGCGAAAGAAGCCGGTCTTTTCCCACAAGGGAGGGGGGGGTCTGGGGGGCGATTCCTGGGCGGGGGAACGCTGGGCAGGGGGGTCCCCAGTGAAATGGCCTAAAAAGGAGGAAGATGTTGTCAGAGGGAGGGAAATTCCCTCCCCAAAAAGACGGGGACGCCAGCTCCCCAAAGGAGGGGAGAGGCCACCAAAAACTGGGGGAGGGAGCCCTCAACCCCGTACTCCGACCCCTTTCCTGGGTTGGGGGGTCAGAGAAATTTCCAGAAAGGGGGTGATCAAAAATCCACCTTCGAAAGGGGAGGGGTTTCCCTGGTGGCTCCCTTTAATCGGGGGGCGGGAAGGGGGGGATGGGGGATCGGAAAAGCCCCCCCTGGATAGGGGGCCCCAGGTCGACCCAAACCCCGGGGGGGCCAGGAGGGCCAAACATGGGGCCGGAGGAGGGCCCTAAAAAAGAGTGTAAACCCCTAAGCCACTGTTTCCCCTTCTCGGGGGGAATAGAGCCCCCGGTCCCCGGAGGTACGGGGCGTGTGGGGGCCCGGGGGCGAGTTTCCCCGGGGGGAACCCGGGAAACCCTTGGGGCACCAAGGGGGGGGTTTTAAGGCGGGGGAAAAGGCGAGCTGTCTGGGACCGCCCGGGGGAGGGAACTGCCCCCCCGGGCTTTCTCGGGGTGCGATCCGTGCCGGCCCCCTGCATGGAAAAGGGGGGCCGGGGGGTTGGTGGGGTTTAAGCCGACCCTCCGGGCCCGTGGGGGGGAGCGGGACTGGGATGGTGCGGGGACGGTCCACCTCAAAAAGGAAGGACAAGGGGGAAAACCCCTTGGGGTTTCCCGGGGGTCGATCCCCCCCCCGGAGGAAAAGGGGGACCCAAGGGGAAAGATGCCCAAAACCGGGGGGAGCAAAAAGAAGTCCGCTCCCCAACGTCCGGGAACCCCCTGGGGGAAATTTTGAACGGTCGATGGGGTTGGTCCGGGACCGTTGGGGGTGGAGGGGCGGGGATCCGAGCTGGCCCCCGTTTCCGGCGCCCCGGGTACCGGGGTTGTGGTCGGTGGGGAAATTTTCCACACAAAGACTCCCCAAACCCCCCCACCCACTGGGTGTTTGGACGTTTCCTCGTTTTGGGAGTAGTGGCTGACCCCGGAAACACGGTTGGGGGCGGGGAGGTGTTTGGGCCCTTGCTTTGGCTTTAAAGGGGGGGGGGTTAGCTAGCGTCCCCCGGAGTCTCATTGATGGGGGGAACGTCGGGGTGTTTCCACCCGGGGAGTCGTCCCCCCGTGCTGGTTCCCCCGAGTTCGGCAATGGCCCCCGGGGGCCCCCGGACGATCGCCGGCCCCCGCCAGCATGATAGAAAGTTTCCTGTCCCGAGGGAAAAACGGGAGCAGGCGATTTGGGCCGAAAGAAAGGGGAAGATTTTGGAAAAAAGGGGGAAAAGATTTAAAAGGGGCCCGGGGCCCTTTCATGGGGGCTTCCCCTTGGGAATTTCGGTTTAGAGTCAGAATTAAAACCCGAAAAAAAAACAGTGGCAAATGGGGCCCGATTGAAAGTTGGGATTCGGCAAATGCCTCCCTCAAACCTTCGATCGAAAACGATCGGGGTGTCCCCCCGATTGTGAAAAAAGGGGGAATAGCAAGCGGGTGGGGGTTTCCCCCTGCGCGGAACCCTCCCCCCACACGGACCTTTACGCCCCGGGGTTTTTGGGGCGGTTTGTCCCTGGAATCGATTAATTGGGGGTTCCCTCCCGGGGAAAGAAAGGGCGCCTCGCGAAAAAAGGGGAAAGGGCTCGACCCAGTTTTTTATTCCTTTTCACCAGGTTGGGCAGGGGGCGAGAAAAAAACAGGGAAAACCAAATCGAAAAGGGGAGAAAAAGAGGGGATCGAGGGAAGGAAGAGTCGCCCAAAACCCTTTCGGAAGGGGCACGGGATGTGCTGGAAATGCGAAAGAAGTCGGTGTTCGGAAGAGGGTTTGCGTCGTTTGTGTTCGGTTAAAAGGCCCCGGGTTCGACCCCAAAAGGGGCCCCGGACACCCGCCCCCGACCCAAAAAAGGGCCGGAACGGGGGGAAGAAGAAATTTGGGAAAAGGATAGTAAAACGACGGGGGAAGATGTCAAAATAGGAACCAAATGGAAGGGGGAAAGGGGGTTCGCAAAAGGCCTTTAAGGCTAAGTAAAGCGGGGGGGGAATGGAAATCGGCTTTGAAAAGCCCCGGATTTCCGAATGCGAGATTGAAAAGGGAAAAGGCAAAAAAAGGGCGAAAAAGGAAAAGGGAACGCGAAAAGGTTTGGAAAGTGGGCAAATGTCGAGAAAAAGGGAAAAAAACGGGGAGAAGAGGGGCAAGTCCCCGAATGTCGAAAAACCAAAGACAAACGTGAGAAGAGTGTGTGATAAAATAAAGCAAAATCAAAAAAAGCACCCCAAACCAAACCCCTTCTCCCGGAAAGGGGTTTTAAAAAGGGGGGTTCAGCCGCGCAAGCCACAAAAAAACAAGAAAGGGGAAAGCAAACAAAAAAAGGGGCTATCTTAACCCCCAACGGAAAAAGAAAGGGAGAAAGAGAACGAAAAGACTTATCTTGTTGGCAAGGCAGGCCGAGGGAGAAAAAAGGAAAGGAATTTTTCCCCGGCTTTTCCCTTCGGGGGAAAGTAGGGTGGGGGGGCACGTGATTGTCTTATTACTGATTACCCACAAAAAAATCTTCGGCCTAAACAGAGCTGGTAACTGCCGTGAATGCTAGGGGTTCGGGAAGGGTTTCCCAGTACATGACCCCAAACATT
>JAMYXO010003501.1:0-17500 GCA_033310375.1 Conus canariensis | reverse complement strand
TTTTTTTTTTTTAAAAAATTTTGGGTTTTTTTTTTTTTTTTTTTTTTTTTTTGGTTTTTTTTTTTTTTTAAAAAACCCCCCAAAAACCCCCGGAAAAAATTTTTTTAAAATTTTTTTTTTAAAGGGGGGGTTTTTTTGGTAATTTTTTGTCTCCATTTTTTTTTTTTTTTCCCCTTTTTTTTAAAAAAATTTTTATTTTTTTTTTTTTTTTTTTTTTCCTTTGGTTTAAAAAAATTTTTTTTTTTAAATTTTTTTTTTTTTTTTTTTTTTAAAAAAAAAAAAAAGGGTTTTTTTTGGGGTTTTTTTTTTTTTTTTAAAATTTTTTTTTGGTTTTTTTTTTTTAAAAAATTGGTTTTTTTTTTTTTTAAAAAAATTTTTTTTTGGGGGGGTTTTTTTTTTTTTTTTGGGGTATCATATATCATTAAAGAGTAATTTGAGAAGATTGACAAATCCCAGGCTAGAACAATCGCCAGACAAAACGCTTTAAACCCCAAACTTTTATTTTGATTTATGGTATGGGAAAGCATGAATATTGCCGAAATGGACAAAAACAATATTAAGATCACATCTAGCACATAAATAATAATTTAATTTTTGTTGCTAAATTTAGATGATGAATAAATTGAACGTGGCGATTGCCTGAAAAATATAAGCCCATATGACTTATACTATTCTCCAATGCCCGATTGCATAAGAAACTCTAGGATTAACAAACACACAGTTTTGTGTTTGTTCTATCTAATGACTTCTTTGTTACAGGACTGTTGTGTTAATCTCATGCAGAATAGATCTAAGTTCTAACGCTTGTCATGAATGTAAAGTCTTATTGCCAAACAAAGCTTCTTTATACGTTGTCATGGGATATGCTTGACTGCACCCGCTCTGCGAGATATTCCCATATTGCTTTTTTAACAACTTTTTTTTGGCTTGAAAGACTGTAACAATTCGACCTCAAACCAACAAACTCCTGGAACACACCTCCAGATAAATCATCCTTCATCTTACCTAAAACCTTCTTGTTACAGTTGAATGCAAATGGCGAATCTTTAGGTAATCAGATGTGTCGTACCATCCCGCATGCCCTTTTCGCTACTTCTAATTCCATGTCTTTATAGATATCATCAGTAGGGATGTCGATTACAAAAGGAATCTGTATCTGTGTAAAGAGTACTTTGGACTTCAGTAAACGAAGGGCTTAAAGTAGTCTAAAGTAAATTCAAACATCAAAAGCTTCGACATCTCTAAAACAGTAAACCAATAACAAACGGGCTTATCCCAATTTGACTTTCTTTTTTTCATCATGTTCTGCCAAAAGCTGATCATGAAATCTTCTGACGTTCCTCAGAATAATTAGGTTTTTGAAGTCAACTTAATTGCAAAGTTATTCTCTGTGTGTACCAATCTAACATCTTTACGCTTGTGCGGGTTTTCCATAGTCTTTCCAAAACAGCTGTTGTTCATTCAACATTGAAAAAGTCTATTTTCTGAAGCATCACTGTGGATTTAGTTTCTTGGAGATCAGTAGTTCATTCATTATGTATGTTTCATAGAACTGTTCTTGGGTCAAAAGCAATTATACGATGAACAGCTGTCCACTTCAAACCATGTCTTAAATAAAATTGAACAAGTCTGTAATGACAGACATGAATTTTTTTTTGTCCACGAAGAATAGGCACAAGTTTAGGAGGTCTGTCCATTGACACTTTTAGACTTTCTGGCCGCTAATGGATAACATATAATGGGTAATCATGAAAGTACATGAGGATATCAAAATCAACTTCTAGAATGAGACCTTTTTTAAAAACGATCACTTTTTTAGATAGGTAGCCATTTATAAAAACTTTGAACGTCTTTGATTTCCCTGTGAACATTTTAAAGTGCGTAATGGAAAGTGTTTTCGCCATCCCCAAACCATCCCAGATTGTTTTGCATCTAAATACATGAGATAGTTAGCCCTTTTTTACTTGGGAATCATAGTGTCCAAGTATTTTTGTTTGCTTTACAGTAATGGGCAACGCCCATACGATCCCCCACGCAATCCGTTTTCAATCACTGAAGCATTGGAAAATTTAACAAAAATTTCATTGAAACTCCCAGTAAATTTTTTAAAAAGCTTTCCACTAAATCCGGGGCAGAAATAAATTTGCGGGGGGGGGGCTCCAGGCTGTAATGGTTCATCAGTCTTCCTTAATTTCAAAATTCCCGGCCAACAAACAGGTATCCCCTTAAATAGGAATCAGATAGCCCCCCTTTTTTTTTACACTCTAACTTCTGCACGCATCTTGAGCAGGCTGGTAAACAGAATAACTGATGTCCTTTCCTCTGAGACTAGAAAAGACGCCCTTTAGGCAAGTGTATCTTCGTCAAACCTTTTGCCAATGTTAAAGTACCAAAAAGGGTAAACCCCTTTCAACAAATTTTGTCAAAATATTCTTCGTTATTGGAAAGATTTAAGGACATAGCAGTGACTCAATGAACCCATCAGTGTTTGCATAGGTCGTAAAAAGACATGTTATTAAAGTGAAACACAGTACTTTCGGGATGACTGGGGCAATGCAGACACCTGAAGTCCCCTGGTTACTGTTTTGCATTATAAGGTGGAGTCGTAACCTCCAAGTTGTGAAAGAAATGGCACTTCCATGTCTATTGGTTAAAAACTTTATTAAAGGGGGGATTGCATTTTTTATGTGCTGCCCCCTCTAAACTTTCCACTAAGGGAAATCATGGTCTCTTACTGTTGGAATTCTCTGGGGGTGCAACCAAGGCCGCCCCCACAAATCCAACAGTGAGGGCTGAGTCAAACTGTTTTTGGTCTTCAGGCGTCATTATGATTTCAATAAGTTTAGATTATTAAACATGGCCTACGGCCCCTTGCTCATGCGTTAAGAAGTATTTTTGCAGCATTTGGTCCTTGTATAATTTTTGCTTTGGGGAATGGGGGGGCCACCCCACTAACATTTATAAGGGAAATGAGGGAAATCTGATTTATTACTCATTAAGACTGTTTTTTGAAGTTTTTTTGTGGGGTTGGTTCCTTCCATAAGAACAATGAAATGAAATCGAAGTCTGCGTAACCACATATGGACTATAGTTTTCAACCGTTTTCCAGTTCTTTAAAAATAACTTTACTGCCTTCTCCGGGCGTAATTAGTCTGTAACAAAACAACTGGCTAAAAAAAAATTTTTTAAGTTCTCATGCAGCTTGAACGGACGGAATTCTTTTAAACCCAATTTTTTACAGAATTCTGTGTTTGCTATGTTTTTTTGTAGTAGCACAGTAATCTACTCATTGTGGGGTATTAAGAGGTAGTGCAACCCATTAAGGCATTGCATTAGGAAATAAGTTTTAAAATGATTGGGGTTTGGTTCGCCCTTTTTGGACTGTTCTTTTTTTTCCCCCTAATTGGGGAGAGGTTGGTTCTTCAGCCATGTTAGACTTAACAGTTATTTGGGGATTTTGTTTTTTTTCAACTGATCAAAATTTTTTCTACACATAGGAAATTCAAGGGCCCAAATTTTGTTTTAAAAATATTTGGGCCCCCTGTAAATAGTTTTTTATAACTCTCTCTGCATTTAGGCAACGTGATCAGCCTAGCAAGAACGCACCAAAATAAAAAATTTGTCGTCTAATTTTTAAGTTTAAAAACTGCTTCTTTTCAACAATGTTGGAGGCAGTGGAAGAAGACTTTCCACAAAATTTGGGTCATAAATTTGCCTGTTTAATTAAAAGTAAAGGACTTCACCCACTGACCCCAAACCCAAACCTCTCATTATAGCTGCCCTTTAGAGGCTCATAAAAATGTGTTTAAAGGAAGTTGATCTGCCCAACCCGGTGTTTTAAATCATTATGAGACCAAAATAGTCTGTGTTAATTGAAACCCAGCCTTTTAGATTTTCCCCCTTTGTTTTATTGTTATATAGTCGATTACACAACTAACCTTACTTTAACTGGAGGGTTTATTGTATTTACTTTGGGAAAGAGAAATAGCATTTCAAACCCCCTTGCCTGTACCTTTGTTGGAATCATAACTTCTAAAACGACCATTTTTAAGCTTTTGACAAACGCTCTTCCTCGAGCATTGCTTTTAAACAATCATCTGAACCTTCATAATCATATTTCCCTTTTGACTTCTTTTCTAACCAAAAATTTATTTAAATCAAAAAATAAAAGTTAATTTAAATCATATCAACCGGTCTTTTTGGCTTTGGGGCCATAAACCCAAAGTATAAACGCCCTGGGTTGTTTAAAATTTAACTGTTTTTGAACAGAGTTTTAAAGTCTCGGGTTTTCTTTTTTTAAAAAATTCCTTTTATTATCTGTCGGGGTCTTTGGTTTGAGAAAAAGGTTGCCCTTGCCTTTCTTGAAGATCAAACTTTGTCTTTTGTAGTCCTCAAAATCAGCCTGTAGGCGACTAAAATTCTCATACCGGATGTTTGAGTCAGCAAGTGTTTTTATTTATTTTCATTTAAAGGGAACAATTTAGCTGTTATTAGTTGAAAACCATACCCCTGTGGTGCTTTTGGAGTTTGGGCTTTTTTTTTTTTCTTGCTGAAAAAGCACTTACAGCCAATGAACACAGGCCAAGAGTTAAAGACAAACCACCAAGAGGTAACTCCCGGTGCACCTAGGGCCTGTTGCTAAAAAACCAAACATTTGTTCCCGCTGATAGAGCACTAGTGATCCGAACTCCAGTATTAACAAATGAAAACAGCATTAAAGACACAGAATACCTTCGTTTGTTTTACTGTATTTTGAAAGGTCCTGCCCAAGTTATTTTTGCATTTGTGTAAATGTTGGTTAATCTAAAGTATTTTATGTCTACAGCAGAAAGCTATCTCTTCTTGGGCACTTTTTGGATAAGTCGTAACAGACATGCTTTTTTAAAATAAAAATAATTTAGTATTGGATAACCTTTCAATCAGTTATTTTGGGAATATTCAGCTGCGCATCATATTTAAAAAAAAATTTTACAAAAAGTGGTTTATCACCCCTCTTTTTCTTTATCAATTTGAATGTTTATTACGTCTTTAAACTGTTCTCTCCCACTCCCATGCAACTGATTACCCTTCTGTTGACCTTAGGTCAATCCATAAACCGTATTTCGTTTTTAAAAATATTCATCAAGCCAAAACATGTGAAGGTGTAGTCTTTAGACACAAAGGTCTACTGTTGGACATCTACACCTCCCGCCCCAAAAAATTTTTCCCTTATTTAAACAAAATGATGAAAAGGGGTATTAAGCCCGGGCTACCCGTAGACTTGGTTAGGACTATACCCTCAATTGAACATTGTTAAAACTTTCGTTTTTTTAGGAATAAAAAATTTTTCCATTTGTCTTTTAATGGTTCTTCATTTTCCCACACAGCAATAAAATACCTTATAAGGGATCTGCTGCGGCCGCTAAAACTAAAGTTTCCATATGTGTCGCCCTGCTTTTAGGAATATTTGAAAGATGAATCACTCTTCGTAATATAATTTGCTAATTTTGACTGATATTTGCTCAATCAGCCTTGCTAAAATAGGGTGCTAACAATGTCAAAACCCTAACGAAAGCGAAAATCTGTACTTGGGAAACAGTGTTCTGTGATAAAAGACACGTTTTATTCATTAAAAGTTAGTTCATATGCAATCTGTCTTTTTAATGCTCCATGAAAGTAAGGCGGGATGCGCCTTTTAACAACTTCAAAATCCAAGTATGGGGAAAAACGATTTCCAAACGCATAACTTACAGCTTCATACTTGTTTACCGTTTTTAAGCATCTTCCGGCGTCCCATTCTGTGTTTTAGTGCTTCGTTATTTCGATTCCCTTGAAACCCCAAGGGTCGGGGCCCCTTTTATAATCGGTTAGCCATAGATCAGAATAGATTAGAAATATTCCTGCATTGTGTAAAGAAAATATTTCCCTTGCCCCATCAAGTTTTATAGAAATTTTCTTAACAGCGAATTGCCCTCCCAGATTCTGTTAAAAACTGTCCTGTTTTTGTTTGTTGCTGAATCAAGTTCTATTTTTTAAAGTAATGCCGTGCAGATCCCGCACAATCACTTTATCTGCTCCAGGTCGGAAATTTAACAGTAAGAATTTGAATCTGAATCAATAGTAATGGGGTTATTTGGAACAATAATAATTTGTTTATATTCCCTTCACGCCAAAAGGGGTCTTTCAGTCTTCTAAAGCGGGGCAAAATCGGGAAACCATATGCTTGTGACAATTTTTTTTATAAAACAAAATAAAAGTTATTATTTAAAAAACATGGCAGAAGAAGATTAAAGATGTTTTTGACCTGGAGACGACCCTGAGTGAAATGACGCCTTGACACATCCATTACAAATCATTGCGGCGTGAAAATAAACAGAAAGTAAGGTCAAATCAATTTAAACAAAGTTTAAGGCCAAGAACCTCCCGAATTTATAGACCCTAAAAGAATTTTTAAACAAAAGATGACCATTGTTTGTGAAAAACGAGCACAGGACAACATGTTCAGCTTACAACTAAACCAGACCCATCAAGTTTTAGCAAAGACTACAATTAGACAAAGGCTCAGTGTGAGCGATCAAAATCGCCTTGGCATTGCTAAACTAAACCCCGAAGATTAGACATTTAGGGGAGTTGCTAAACTTCAAAACACACTACAAGAACTCCCAACAGATAACCAAATACAAAACATACCCCTTAAAAAATTTAAGCCCCAACAGCAACGAAATAATAGAAACCAGATTTCAGAAGCATTAAAAACTATGCACGATCCCCCGCCTCTACCATAGAGAAATAACGGCCCTTGATCATGCTTTGAAAAGCATCAGAGGCAATTAAAAAAACAATTTAGCAAACTGGGTGAACTAATAGCATATAAAAAGAGAAAAAGAAAAACTAGTTGAAAGGGTGATGACCACAACTTAGGACCTGGGGGTTAAAGAAAGAATAACACAAAGACTAAAAGATCTTGAAACAAGAAGATCACAAGACCCCAGAAGTGGGTTGTCTAATAACCGAGAACAATTACAACTCAAGAGAGCAGAATAAGAGAAACATCCAAAGAATTTTATATGAAGACAAAACGTTAGCAGAACGAATAAAAACACTGTTTAGAGAGAAAGGGTTGTCACATTAGCAAGGTTTTAAAAAGCCTTAGGTTTTGCAATAAGTACACTGGTTTTGGCTATTACAGGGGGCGGGTGGGGGAGCAGTGCCACCTAGACCACATCAAAATAAATCAAGGGTAAAAAAACAACTTGATCATCTTGCAAGTTTATTAAAAAAATTAGCCAGTAAGGCAATAAACTCTTTGCCTGGTATAATAGGGGGGGATCTTTTAGGCTGCTTTTGTCTACTGGCAAGTAAAGTAGTTAGGCTTTTATGGCCGAGCACTTATGGGCATTAGTTTTGTCTTAATAGTTGGGTTTTACTTTTAGTAAGATAAAGACCAAGTTAATCCTAGGCAGTTTAACCCAATAACAAGTGCCGTTTTTCATATTCATGGTCATTATTTCTGGGGCCACAAGGATTGAATGGAGGGGGGGTTTGGGGGGCTCGGGGTTTGGTGGGGTTCTTTTTTTATTGCTATTGCTGGCTTAGAATTATGTCGTTTTTTTTTCCGACCTTCTCTTCTTTACCACCCAAACAAGGATTTCATTTTTAATAGTTTTTTATTGTTCCTATCTGAAGTCTGAGGTCAAAAAGGCAGCAATATAAACCATGCCAACACAAAGTCTATTCGATCCTTGCGAAATGCAAACATTTTTGGTACCTTTTAATACTGAAAGGTAAAATCCTCATAATTAAAAGGGAGTCCTCTAAATTTTGCTAAATACTGTTTTTGGGCTCAAAGCCATAGAGGAACAATAGTTTGATCTCGTTTGTGCTTGCGAACCTAGCAAAAAACCAAACATAAGTACGAAAGTCGTTTAAAATTTCGTTCTAATTCCTTTTTGTTAGGCCCTTAGAAGAATCCAAAATAAATGTTGTCCATTCTGTTTTTATGCTCTGCTCAAGGACCCGAGGTGAACAGTTGTGCCTGAAGAGAAAGATTTGTAAGGAGGTTTTACCAAAATCATAGTTAAACTTTCTATGCACCCCCAAAATAAAGGGAGCCTAAACCATGATTAAGATCCCAAATTTTGTCTAAAGTCTGTTCCCTTTTTGGGGGCAATATCAAATTCGTTTACAGATCCTTTCAAAAGCCTTGTAATCTAATTCTTTGCGAATGGATTTAAACGTTTTGGTCATTTTTGGGAATGGCGCTTGCAGTTTTCCCGAAAAAAACGTCTGAAGGTGTAATAAAAATGAAATCTATACACTGACCCTCACCAAAGGATCAGGATTGATTTAAAAAGATCAGCATACGACACTCCACACCCAGTTGATGCACAAACACAGCAAAATTTTAAATGGTTCTGATAAAACTGCATCGGAAAGACTGAACCACACTTTTGGGATGTAGTCGTTTTTAATAGGGGGTTTAAGATACTTCAATGGAGTACTAACCTTTACTTGAAAGGCGTCAGTCTGATCACAGAAATGTCGAGAGTATACAGTTGTAATATCTTTTAGGACTGTAGTGGCGGCCCAACAGAATATTTTGCATAAATATATTTGAATGCACTCATATTTTAAAAATTTGGTTTTAAAATGGTTTTGTAACAATAACCCAAATCAAAACAGTCCTTCGTTTTTAGAATAGCTATTGGGGTAATAAAGCGGAACCCAAGGTGCACTCCATGAAATTTTTTACAAAGTCGTATGGTTAATATAAGTCCCAAACCAAGAAGGGAAAAAGTAATTCAAAACTTGACCTTGGGAGACATAATTAGCCAGTTAACCATACCTTTATGGTGATTACGGTTTTGCTTTGCTAAAAGAAGCAATGAATAACTTTTCGACCCTTTCTCTCAAACTTAACAAAAGCAAATTAAAAAAATGTTGACATTCAAACCTGAAAAAGAATAATTACCTTTTGATGTAATAGCTAGCTAAAATGTTAGGCTTTAAAATCAAATCAATGCCTTTCATAGATTTATAGTTTAACCAGACAAAACAAATTATGAGGGAGAATATCCGCTCGATCTTGCATTACATTCATTACTCTATGTTCATTTGGACGGGGCTGAGCACTGATGAAAACTATATGAAGGAAGGCCCTCAACTGTATTTTTTAAGAGCTCTTCCATCAGAGGAAAGCTGCATATGCGATTAGAAATTATACAATTCCCTAATTTACAGTTTTAAAAGATTAGCTTGTGGGGGGTTTAGATCAAATTTAATATAAGATCACAGATAAAACAGGGAAAGTCGTGAAATGTGGAAAAAAACCTGCACATTGTTTTTAGAAATAAAATAATACGTTTGTATTAAAAAATGTCACGGGGCCAGACGATTTGGGGGTCACATTAGCGCCAGAGAGTGTTTTAACTTTAGAATTAAAAGACCTTGCAGACGTTGAGGGACTTTGAACAAAACGGGAGATAGGCACTTTATATGGTTTTGAGTACACTAAAGGATGGATTTAAAAAAGCGCAAAGGAGGTTGAAAGACAACAAAAGGTTTCCTAAACTAGAACAACTACGCAAACTAGAAGCAAAAAACAGGTCAGTATGAATATAAAATAGTTCGAAAAACTGACAACAAAAGGGCACTTAAACCATATTTAAAAAGGGAACATAAAATTTGAATTCTTAAGCCCATTTACATTTTTCGAACCGCCAAAAAGTTTCAGAAAAGCATTGAACTCGGCCCTTTACATGTAAGTCTTATCCCAAAGAGGACAACAGTCGAAAGGGGATCGAAATAAACCGTTTGGGACAAACAGTCCCATCCTCCACAGAAGAGAATGGGTTTTAAAAAGAAAGCTTCTACAAAAATTACAGTTCATTCCACGCACCAAAATTGGGAAAACACGTTCAAAATTTAATATTTAAAATTTCTGTCTTAAAAGATGAGGCAAGAAATGGAGCTGGGGGGTTCAGTGACAATTTAAGGGAAGGAATTCTTATTAGCTGGCAAAACTTAGACGTTGACAAACTTAAATTTTACCTGTCGTCGTTCTTTACAATGCGAGATATTAAGGTCATAACAACAAGCAACAAATTGATATTATTTAAATAGAAACGATCTTACAGAACTAAAACCTGGATTAATCTTACACATTTGGGCCCTTTAAAAGGGTTTTATTATACATGAACAATTTTTGACAGAGAGTAATGTTAAAAAAAATAACTGGTTAAAAATTTAAATTCTGTTTTAAAACTATGGAGCAAACGACTTTGGTGTCAATGCCGAGTTAAACTTTATGATAAAAAACCCCTCATTGTTCATTGATTTGTGGACAGAACTGGTTGTGAAAAACAATATTGTCCTCGACCTATTACAAACAGTTTATCTTTAATAAATTTTGATCATATAGAAAATTTTCCTGCCCAACACTTAAATGGAAAAAAGGCAAATCACGACAAAGGTTTATAAGGACAATGATGACATATATTAGTTGATCCTACAAAAAACTGAGTGAGTGTTTAAAACCCATTTCTTTAACTTTTGAAGGAACTCATACACTATTTATTATAGATGATGTTCGGGCAGAAAAGGGGAATATTAAAAAAAGAAACATTTTAAATCAAAAGGCTTTCAGGGGAAGAACATGCTGGGATAATGTGTGGATTTATGTAAAAAAATAAAAATCAGTTTAAAAAGACTTTAGAGAGCAATTAAAGACATGGTTTTATTTCCAAATGAAAGAAGAGACGCCATTTGATGAATGTATGCGTAAATTTTTATGGTTATTGAAAACGATCAAAAAAACGAAGGATTAAGCAAAAACTTAAAATCCAAAATTTCTAAATTACGTGTTAAAAACAGATAATCCTACACATTATGTATGTTTGTAAAGTGTTTACTATTAGAGAACATTAAATAGGCATTCTTTGGTAAGCCGGCGGAGCAACAGCGAAACCGGCTAGCCGGTTGGAGCTGGCGGGGTGGGTGAGCCAGAATGCCAATTTATAGTTCATCATCATCACCCATCATCGACATTATCACCATCATCAACATCAATCATCATCATCATTGTTCGTCGTCATCATCATCATCATCATCATCATCATCGTCGTCTTCATTATCATCGTCCATCATCGTCATCGTCAACGTATCATCAACATCAACACACATCCATCATCATCATCATCAGTTCAGCAGTGTGGCCAAATGCAGGAGCGGCAGAGCTGCTGTGACAACAGCTGTCTCCATTGTTTGTCCATGTTCCCCCGCTTCTATCCTCTCAGGACCCGTCCTGCCGGGGACTGCTGACCTCATGAAATAGCTCAGTGGAATAGCTCAGGGAATAGCTCATGGAATAGCTTCATTGGAAATAGCTCAGTGGAATAGCTCAGTGGTAGAGCGCCGGACCGTAAACTTGTGATCTTGGGGTTTACGGATTACAATCTCCGCCGGGCCGTTTTCGGTACAGGTACAGTGGGATTTTTCCCTCGGAGTTAACGAAGGTTGTCTGACTCCATTTTCCCCAGACATCCTTCGAATGAGACTATAAACCGAGGTTCCGTGGTGAACGCACTGCGTAAACATCTTGCACACACTCAAAACCCATCACCAACTTTCGGAAGAGAAGGCCAGTTAGGCGATTGAATGGATGACACGTTGACACATAGCATGCACCCTGCGTGAAAAATTGGAAAGAATTAAGGAAGTAAGGAAATAAAAATGACAGACGACCACCAACAATAAAAATAATAATCATGATGTGATGATGATGATGACGATGATGATGATGATGATGATAATAATAGTAATAATAATAATAATAATGAATAATAAAATAATATATAATATGATAATAATAATAATAATAATGAAATAAAATCAGCACGTTGACATTAACCTGACATTGACGACCTTAAATTACCGACACTCGAGCAAGTGTATCCCGCAATATAGAAATGTTTCCAATATATTATTCAGTGAGGTTATTAACTCCCTTTTAACCCGCAGCCACACACTCCTCGTCTGTGTTCGTCTTCAAACACCTCGCACAAGCGCGCGAGCTTAAGCGCTCTCCTCTCTCTCTCTCTCTCCTCTCCTCATCTCGGTCTCTCTCTCTTCAGCTCTTACACAAACACACACACACACACTCACAACAACACCACACACACAGATAGACTAGCCGTGCGCGCGCGCGCACACAGCGCGCGCGCCAACAGACAACACACACACACACACACTACACAACACAACACACGACACACGACACACACACACACGAAGAATCTAATGCACCTATCTGTGTGTGCCACGTCGAGCGCGCACGGCGCGCGCAGCGGCAGCGTGTGTGTGTAATGAAATGTATGTGTGTGTGTGTGTTGTGTGTGTGTGATGTGTGTGTGTGTGTTGTGTGTGTGTGATTGGTGGGGGAGAGGGGGGGGGTACGAGTTGGGGCAGGGATAGGGGTGGGCGGGTAGGTCAGAGAAAAGAAAATGTAACGAGAGGACGGGAATAAGGAGTTTGGTTTTTTCTACCAGAGGTTTGGTAGAGGGTCTGCGAAGGAGGGTGAAAACACGAAAGAGGTAGGAGAGGGAGAGAAGGAGGGATGGAGAGAAAGGGTGGTCGGGCCGTAAGGCTGCCGGATGTAGCTGTGTGCCATAATAATCTTTGTTGTCACTAAAAGTGTCTGGGTGTGTGTGTGGGTTTTGTGTGGTGTGGTGTGTGGTGTGTGTGTGTGTAATGTTAGTGTGGTTGTGTGTGTGGTGTGTTGTGGTGTGGTGTGTGTGTGTGTGTGTGTATGTTAGTGTTTGTGTGTGTGTGTTGGGTGTGTGTGTGTGAGTGTGTTCACATGAGGTCTCGCTCACCACCGGCAGAGAATGAAATTTGAGTTAATGACACTCTCTCTCTCTCTCTCTCTCTCTCTCTCTCTCGCACACTCACACACACACCCACACACACACACACTCACACACACACACACACACACACACACACCACACACACACACACGCACGCACACACACGGGCACCATGCACATAACACACAAACGTTACACTAACACCACACACACACAACACACGCGCGCGCGCGCGCGCCGCGGGCGCAACTCACACACACACACACCACACACACACAGACAAAACACACACTCACACTACACACGACAAACACACACACACACACACTTTGCTTCTCCTCTTGCCTCTCTCTGTCTTTCTCTCTCATCCCTCTCCCTCCCTCCCTCTCTCCCCCTCTCTCCGTTATCTCCTGTCTCTCTGTTATGCGCAGCTCATACACATACACAAAACTCACTACACACACGTGAGGCGCCAGTGCACGCAGCACTCACGCCACGCAACACGCACGCAACACAACACAACACACACACACACACACACACACACACACACACAACACGACAACAATACACACATCACACACGCGTGCGCGCGCGCGCTCTCCTATCTCTCATTCCTGCCCTATCCTCTCTGTCTTCTGTCCTGTCGTCTGTCTCTGTTCTGTGATTTCTCTTTCTGTCTCTCTCTGTCTGTCTCTCTGTCTGTGGTCTCCTGTCTCTCTGTTCTGTCTCTGTTTTGTCTCTGTCCTGTGTCTCTGTCTCTCTTTTCTGTCTCTCTCTGTCTTTGTCTCTGTCTTGGTCTCTGTCTCTGTCTCTGTCTCTGTCTCTGTCTCTCTCTCTCTCTCATCATACTTTTTGGTGATAAGCCGTGTTTGTTAAACTAAGCTTGTTGATGTCCTTGGCACAAAGTCGCTCTGATGTCATATTAGGAACATCTTCATTATTTCTTTTTTTTTTAACATAATCTTTTCACCACATATATAGAGAAATCTGTTCTCCTACTCTGCATCAAGTTGGCTGTTTATTACCAGTGATCATTTCTCATTTCCCTTCATCAGTATTATACAGATTCGTAAATTTCTGGGCGTACTGTTTGATGATGGTTGGATAAAAGCGTGTGACTTCGCGAGCTAGAAAGTTGGGTTTGTTCATGATTTTGTGTTTTGTTTTGCTTCTTTTCGTGGTTGTATTCCGTCTGTCCTCTCCTGTCTCTCTCTCTCTCTCTCTCTCTCTCTCTCCTACTCTCTCTCTCTCCCTCTCTCTCCGTCCTCTCTCTCTCTCTGTCTGCTGGTCTGTCTGTTCGTCTCTCTCTCTCTCTCCTCTCTCTCTGTAATGTGTGTGTGTGAGTGGTGTGTGTGGTGTTGTTTGTGTGTGTTGTGTGTGGTGGGTGGGTGTGTTTTCGGTCAGTCTGTCTCTGGCTGTCTGGTCTTCGTTTACTGTCCAGTGAGTCACAGTCGCAGTCAGTCACTGTCTCATCTGTCTCTGTCTGTCTGTCAATCTCTCTCTCTCACCCTCTCTCTCTCTCTCTCACTCTCCCTCGCACTCACGCACTCACTCTCTCTCCTCTTCGTCTCGTCCTCTCACTCACCTCTCACTCTCTCTCTCTCTTCGGACTCGGTCGAAACTACCCGAGTATCGCCGTCGGAGAGATGTTGATTTTTTATTTCACAACGCGATCAGTTTCAAATCCCCCCGTGATGGTAGCCATATTTCGTCTTCCGAGATGATCTCCATGCCCCACACCATCCTGCCGCTCTGCGTACATACAGTGAGTGGCCTGTTCTTCTCGAAAAGTGCAATGGGAATTAACGTGCTTTCAAGATTTTTGTTGTTGATTCTTGTTTTGTTGTTTGTTGTTGTTTGTTGTTTTGTTGTTGTTTAATGTGTGTGGTTGTTGGTTGTCGTGCATGCCTTCATGCACAGATTTGGGTTTCAGGTCTTGTCCGAAGGATCAGGAGGAGGGATTAGAGTCTGTGCACACACACACACACTCACACACACAAACACACACACAACACACACACACACACACACAAACACACAACAACACACACCCACACGCTGACTCTGAAGAAATCTCTTTCAATGTTTGGGGTAAGAATCGACCCCCCAGACAGTTAAACATGATTCGACGCCTTAACCGCTGGCCAATCATCAGGCCCACAACAGGAGGGTCAAAGGTCTATTGAATCAGTCATGAGTCTCTGTCTGTCTGTCTGACTGTCTGTGTGTCTGTCTATCAGTCTGCCTGCCTTCTCTCTCTCTCTCTCTCTCCTCTCCTCCTGTCCTCCCTCTCTCTCACTCGTCTCTCTCTCTATCTCGCACTCTCTGTATGTGTGTGGTGTGTGTGTCGCGCGCGCGCGCATAAAAATATTTTGCCTGACAATGTCCTGTGCTGAGTGCAGTGTTTTGTGTGTGTGTGTGTGTGTGTGTGTGTGAGTGTGTGGTGTGTGTGTGTTGGTGAGTGTGAGTGTGTTCCTGTCCTTAAGGAATGTTTATGTATTGGGTCGGTGTGCCATAATGATCTGAGTCAGCTGAAAAACTCAGATGAGTGTGCCACGACCAAAAACGTAGGCAAAATCTGTATGGGGGCCGACACTATCAAATTAAAGTCACTGAACCGAGACAAACGTTATAGAGTAGTGTGAAACGGACCTGCTTAATTAGAAACTAGACGCAAAGGTGGAATAGTTTTCCAGTTAATCAGGATGGAACTAGGATAGTCTTTTTTTTTCTCTTTCTCTTCTTGCTAGCAGTTTGCTGTGTGGAGCAACATAAGATTCTTTGCGGAACTCTCTCTCTCTCTCTCACTCCTCATCACTCATCTCTTCCTCTCTCGTCTCGAATCTCAATCTCTCTCTCACCCTCTCGTCTCTCGTCATCAACTCGTCCGTATGTGTGTGTGTGTACGTGTATAGTGTTGTGGGGGGCGGGGTGGGGGAGAGGGATGGGATGTGGAGGCAGGTAGGTGGGTGTGTGCGTGCATCGTGCAATGCGTGCGTGTGGTGTGTGTGGTGCGTTTGTGTGTGTGTAATTGTGAGTGTGTGTGTGTGTGTGCGTGCGTGTGTGTGTGTGTGTGTGTGTGTGTGTGTGTGTTGCGTTGTGTGTGTGTGTGTGTGCGGTGCGCGCGCATGTGTATGCACCCGTGCGTGCTCAAGTGATGTGTGTGTATCGGGGCGGGCGGGAGATCGAGGCAGGTGTCTGTGTGGGTGCGTGCGTGCGTGCGTGCTTGTGGTGTGTGGTGATGGTGTGCGCGCGCGTGCGCGCAGGCGTGTGTGTGTGTGTATGCGTGTGTGTGTGCATGTGTGTGTGTGTGTTGTGTGTGTGGTGTGTGTGTGTGTGTGTGTGTGTGTGTGTGCGCGCGCGTTCGCGCGCGAGTGTTGTGTGTACGTGTGTATGTCTATGCGTGTGAGTTTCATGTGTGGTGTGTGTTGCTGTGTGTGTGTGTGTGACGTGTGAGTGTTGGCGCGCGCGCGCGCATTCACCATTGTGTATAGTGCGTGATCTCGTGAGTGTGTGTGTGTGTGTGTGTGTGTGTGTGTGTGTGTTTGTACATGTGCCTGTGTAGTATGTGTGTGTGGTGTGTGTGTGTGTGTGTTGTGTGTGTGTGTGTTGTGTGTGCTGTGTGTGAATTGTTCTTCCTGTCCCTTAAGGGAAAGTTTACGTATTGGGATTCGAGTCTGGCCATATAAGTGTGCTGGAATCTCAGTTCAAGAAATCTGAGATAGAGCGCCCAGGAACAACCCACACAGGAGCGAGATCAGTCTAGGGGCGACACTAAATTAATTAAAGTCAGTGAAACGCGAAAAAAAAGATGACATCGTACACAAACGTGACACCAGGAACCTACTTACAAACTAGACGGAATTTAGTTGTCGAAGTGACTTCTCAGTCGACACAAAGAAGTAGGACAAACTAGGTTACGTCAAAGGTCGGGAATTGTTTCCATTAACAGGGGAAATAGGATAGTCTCTTCTTTTTCTTTCTTGCTTGCGTTTGTGTGTGGAAGGCCCAATTAATAACTTTCTTTGCGGAATCTCTCTCTCTCTCTCTGCTCATCTCTCTCTCTGTGATGTGTGTGTGGTGTGTGAGTGTGTGTGTGTGTGTGTGTGTGTGTGTTGTGGGTTCTCTGTCTCTGTCTCTCCTCTGTCTCGCTCTGTTCTCTCTCTCCTCTTCTCTCCTCACACCCGACCCTCACTCTCTCTCTCCTCTCTCTCTCTCTCTCTCGTCTCTCCTCTCTCCTGATCGCTCGAATCTCTCATCTCCTCTGGAGACGTATCGGCTCAAAAATTGTTGGGGACTGTCACAGACCATAATGCATTTGGAAAGAGTGCATCTGACTGGCTTGATAAGGTTTATGGGTAGGTTTCTTTGTACCACAAGTCCTCCAAGACTCTCTTACTAGCTTTAAGGAGAAATTGGAACATGTTTCTCAATTGAACCGCGCGCACGAATACACGCCACACCTGACCAGACACTGTGTGTTCTCCTCTCCTTCTCCTTCCCCTGACACAAGGTCACCGTTCCACGGTCTTTCTTCCTCCCTTTCCCTCCCTGACATAACAACACTGTTTCCACTCTGTCTCCTTTCCTCCCTGACAACACTAGCATGTCCTACGTTTCTGTTCTCCTTTCCCCAGACACACACGTCCACT
>JAMYXO010003500.1:0-19981 GCA_033310375.1 Conus canariensis | reverse complement strand
CTGGTGCTGTCACGGCCTTGCGCAGGGTTGGGACCAGGATTACTTTCGATATCGCCACAACGGAGGAGAAGACTCCCCCAGAACAAATACGACAGGAGCAAGCCTGCCACAGCACCGTCCACTCTCCTTTTCAACTTGAGTATGGCGACTCGAAGTAAAAGTTTCTGCCTCGCCCGTTTGAACATGAAGGCCAGGAAAACTGGCAGAAAAGAGCCACAAGAGGCCCTGAAGTCTAGCGATCCAGATGGCATGCCACTCTTCACACTTGCTGACCAAATCTGGGTTCAAATACTTCAATAGATTCACTGTAAACAATGAAATAAACGGAGAGCTACAAAGTGCGGCTTGACGCGCGAAACTCCCGTTCACGCCCCCCGAGAGAGACAGAGAGAGAGAGAGAGAAGAAGACAGACAGACAGAGAGAGAGAGAGAGAGAGAGAGAGAGAGAGAAATGTGACACTCATGCAGACATTCTTCATGAACATATTTCATGAAGGACATATTCATAAAAACCGTTACCGTTATCTTTCTATTCATACTCTCTCTGACAACGATACTATATGTACACACACATATTTAAAAAAAACCCACCTGGCACATCATTCATCCTCCACAGCACGTTATGCTGCTATAATATTTGCAATGGCGTACCAAACGTAGGCCATAGCAAAGACTGGACAGCAACATGCTTGTTAATTTCTATTTAGTGCACTATAATATCAGGCATATCATTTCTATTAGTCCTAAAGCTGGCAAGAAATGGAATGTAAAAGTCAGTAACACCTAAATAAATCATATGTGTCCAAGTGATCAAAGCATGAAAGGTCTTTTACCGAGTTAAACACGTGATCTGTTGCGGTTGAGTAAAGCAGAGCGCAGTTGTCCTCTGTAGCGTCACCTTGAATAAAGCAAAAAACGGTTGTCCTCTGTTGTGTACCTGGAATAAAGCAAAATACGACTGTACTCTGTTATGTACCTGGAATAAAGCAAAACACGGTTGTCCTCTGTTATGTATCTGGAATAAAGCAAAAAAACGGTTGTCCTCTGTTATGTACCTGGAATAAAGCAAAAAACGGTTGTCCTCTGTTATGTACCTGGAATAAAGCAAAAAAAACGGTTGTCCTCTGTTATGTACCTGGAATAAAGCAAAACACGGTTGTCCTCTGTTATGTACCTGGAATAAAGCAAAAAACGGTTGTCCTCTGTTATGTACCTGGAATAAAGCAAAAAAAACGATTGTCCTCTGTTATGTACCTGGAATAAAGCAAAAAACGGTTGTCCTCTGTTATGTACCTGGAATAAAGCAAAACACGGTTGTCCTCTGTTGTGTACCTGGAACAAAGCAAAACACGGTTGTTCTCTGTTGTGTACCTGGAATAAAGCAAAACACAGTTGTTCTCTGTTGTGTACCTGGAATAAAGCAAAACACAGTTGTTCTCTGTTGTGTACCTGGAATAAAGCAAGACACAGTTGTTCTCTGTTGTGTACCTGGAATAAAGCAAGACACGGTTGTCTGTGTTGTGTACCTGGTTTAAAAAAAAAACAGTTGTCCTGTGATGTGTACCTGATATAAAGTAAAACACACTAGTCCTCTGCTGTTTCACCTGGAATAAAGCAAAACACGGTTGTCCTCTACTGGGTGCCTGGAATAAAGCAGAACACACTTGTTCTTGCTGGGTATCTGGAATAAAACAACACGCACTCGTTCTCTGCTGGGTACCTGGAATAGAAACAAAACACACTTGTTCTCTGCTGGGTACCTAGAATACAAGCAAAACACTTGTTCTCTGCTGGGTACCTGGAACAGAAGCAAACAACACTTGTTCTCTGCTGGGTACCTGGAATAAAACAAAAAACACACTTGCTCTCTGCTGGGTACCTGGAATAGACGCAAAACACACTTGATCTCTGCTGGGTACCTGGAATAGACGCAAAACACGGTTGCTCTCTGCTGCGTACCTGGAATAAAGCAAAACACGGGTGCTCTCTGCTGCGTACCTGGAATAAAGCAAAACACGGTAGTTCTCTGCTGGGTACCTGGAATAAAGCAAAACACGGTAGTTCTCTGCTGGGTACCTGGAATAAAGCAAAACACGATTGTTCTCTCCAAACACACTTGTTCTCTGCTTTGTACCTGGAATAGAAGCAAAACACGGTTGTTCTCTGCTGGGTACCTGCAATACAAGCAAAACACACTTGTTCTCTGCTGCGTACCTGGAATAGAAGCAAAACACACTTCTTCTCTGCTGCGTACCTGCAATAGAAGCAAAACACATTTGTTCTCTGCTGCGTACCTGGAATAGAAGCAAAACACACTTGTTCTCTGCTGCATACCTGAAACAGAAGGAAAACGCATTCAATGCTGGGTACCTGGAATAGAAGCAAAACACACTTGTCAATTGCTGCCTACCTGGAATAGAAGCAAAACACACCTGCTCTCTGCTGCATACCTGGAATAGAAACAAAACACACTTGTTATCTATTGCGTACCTGGTATAAAGCAAAACACATTTGTTATCTGCTGGGTACCTGGAACAGAAGTAAAACACACTCGTGCTCTGCTGGGTACCTGGAATAGAAGCAAAACACACTTGTTCTCTGCTGCATACCTGGAATAGAAGCAAAACACACCTGTTCTCTGCTGCATACCTGGAATAGAAGCAAAACACACTGGTTCTCTGCTGCATACTTGGAATAGAAGCAAAACACACCTGTTCTCTGCTGCGTACCTGGAATAGAAGCAAAACACACTTGTTCTCTGCTGCGTACCTGGAATAAAAGAAAAACACACTTGTTCTCTATTTGGTACCTGGAAAAGAAGCAAAACACACCTGTTTTCTGCCACATACCTGGAATAGAAGCACAACACTTGTTCTCTGCTGCACACCTGGAATAGAAGCAAAACTCACTTGTTCTCTGCTGCGTACCTGGAATAGAAGCAAAACACTTGTTCTCTGCTGCGTACCTATAGAAGGAAAACATGCTTGTTCTCTGCTGCGTACCTGGTATAAAGCAAAACACATTTGTTATCTGCTGGGTACCTGGAATAGAAGCAAAACACACTTGTTCTCTGCTGGGTACCTGGAATAGAAGCAAAACACACTTGTTCTCTGCTGGGTACCTGGAATAAAAGAAAAACACACCTGTTCTCTGCAGCATACCTGGAATAGAAGCAAAACACACTTGTTCTCTGCTGCATACCTGGAATAGATGCAAAACACACTTGTTCTCTGATGCATACCTGGAAGAGAAGCAAAACACACTTGTTGACTGCTGGGTATCTGGAACACACTTGTTCTCTGCTGCGTACCTGGAATAGAAGCAAAACAGACTTGTTATCTGCTGCGTACCTGCAATAGAAGCAAACACCCGTGTTCCGTGCTGAAACCTGGAATACAAGCAAAACACACTTGTTCTCTATTTGGTACCTGGAATAGAAGCAAAACAATTGTTGACTGCTGGGTACCTGGAACACAAGCAAAGCCACCTTGTTCTCTGCTGCGTACGTGGAATACACTTGTTCTCTGATTTGGAACCTGGAATAGAAGCAAAACAAACTTGTTCTCTACAGGTACCTGGAATAGAAGAAAACACATGTTTCTCCTGCTGCATAACCTGAATAGAAGCAAAACACACTTGTTCTTACTACCTGAATAGAAGAAAATGTTCTCTGCTGTACCTGAATAGAAAGCAAAAACACACTTGTTCTCTATGCTGCGTACCTGGAAACAATACACACTTGTTCTCGTGATGAGGAAACACTGAGAACTGAATGAAGAAAAACATACTTGTTCTCTACAGCGTACCTGGAATAGAAGTAAAACACACTTGTTCTCTGCTGCATACCTAGAATAGAAGCAAAACACAACTGTTGACTGCTGGGTACCTGGAACACAAGCAAAACACACTTGTTCTCTGCTGCGTACCTGGAATAGAAGCAAAACACACTTGTTCTCTATTTGGTACCTGGAATAGAAGCAAAACACTCTTGTTCTCTGCTGCGTACGTGGAACGCTTGTTTTCTGCTTCGAGCCTGGAGTAGAAGCAAAACACACTTGTTCTCTGCTGGGTACCTGCAATAGAAGCAAAACACACTTTTCTCTACATCGTAGAACAAAACACACTTGTTCTCTGCTGCGTACCTGCAATAGAAGCATAACACACTTGTTCTCTGCTGCGTACCTGGAATAGAAGCAAAACACACTTGTTCTCTGCTGCGTACCTGGAATAGAAGCAAAACACACTTGTTTTCTGCTGCGCACCTGGAATAGAAACAAAAAACACTTGTTCTTTGCTGCACACCTGCAATAGAAGCAAAATACACTTTTCTCTGCTGCGTACCTGGAATAAAAGCAAAACACTCTTGTTCTCTGCTGCGTACCTGCAATACAAGCAAAACACACTTGTTCTCCGCTGCGTACCTGGAATAGAAGCAAAACACACTTGTTCTCTGCTGCGTACCTGGAATAGAAGCAAAACACATTGTTCTCTGCTGGGTACCTGGAGTAAAAGCAAAACACAGTTGTCCTCTGCTGGGTACCTGGAATAGAAGCAAAAAAACACTTGTTCTCTGCTGCATATCTGGAATAGAAGCAAAACACGCTTGTTCTCTGCTGCATTCCTGAAACAGAAGGAAAACGCATTCAATGCTGGGTACCTGGAATAGAAGCAAAACACACTTTTTAATTGCTGCCTACCTGGAATAGAAGCAAAACACACCTGCTCTCTGCTGCATATCTGGAATAGAAACAAAACACACTTGTTATCTGCTGCGTACCTGGTATAAAGCAAAACACACTTGTTATCTGCTGGGTACCTGGAATAGAAGCAAAACACACTTGTGCTCTGCTGGGAACCTGGAATAGAAGCAAAAGACACTTGTTCTCTGCTGGGTACCTGGAAAAGAAGCAAAACACACCTGTTCTCTGCCACATACCTGGAATAGAAGCAAAACACACTTGTTCTCTGCTGCATACCTGGAATAGAAGCAAAACACACCTGTTCTCTGCCACATACCTGGAATAGAAGCGAAACACACTTGTTCTTTGCTACGTATCTGGAATAAAAGAAAAAACACACTTGTTCTCTATTTGGTACCTGGAAAAGAAGCAAAACACACCTGTTCTCTGCCAAATACCTGGAATAGAAGCAAAACACTTGTTCTCTGCTACATACCTGGAATAGAAGCAAAACTCACTTGTTCTCTGCTGCGTACCTGGAATAGAAGCAAAACACTTGTTCTCTGCTGCGTACCTATAGAAGGAAAACATGCTTGTTCTCTGTTGCATACCTGGTATAAAGCAAAACACATTTGTTATCTGCTGGGTACCTGGAATAGAAGCTAAACACACTTGTTCTCTGCTGGGTACCTGGAATAGAAGCAAAACACACTTGTTCTCTGCTGGGTACCTGGAATAAAAGAAAAACACACCTCGTCTCTGCCGTATACCTGGAATAGAAGCAAAACACACTTGTTCTCTGCTGCATGCCTGGAATAGATCCAAAACACACTTGTTCTCTGATGCATACCTGGAATAGAAGCAAAACACACTTGTTGACTGCTGGGTATCTGGAACACACTTGTTCTCTGCTGCGTACCTGGAATAGAAGCAAAACAGACTTGTTAACTGCTGCATACCTGCAATAGAAGCAAACCACCCGTGTTCCGTGATGAGAACCTGGAATACAAGCAAAACACACTTGTTCTCTATTTGGTACCTGGAATAGAAGCAAAACACACTTGCTCTCTGCTGCGTACCTGCAATACACTTGTTCTCTGATGGGAACTTGGAATAGACGCAAAACACACTTGTTCTCTGATGGGAAGCTGGAACAGAAGCAAAACGCACTTGTTCTCTACAGCGTAGAAGCAAAACACACTTGTTCTCTGCTGCGTACCTAGAATACACTTGTTCTCTGATGGGAACTTGGAATAGAAGCAAAACATAATTGTTCTCTGCTGCGCACCTGGAATAGAAGCAAAAAACACTTGTTCTCTGCTGCGTACCTGGAATAGAAGCAGAACACGCTTGTTCTCTGCTGTGTACCTGGAATAGAAGTAAAACACACTTGTTCTCTGCTGCACCCTGCAATAGAAGCAAAACAGACTTGTTATCTGCTGCGTACCTGGAATAGAAGCAAAACACACTTGTTCCCTGATGCCTATCCGCAATAGACGCAAAACACACTTGTTCTCTGCTGCGTACCTGCAATAGAAGCAAAACACACTTGTTCTCTGCTGCACACCTGCAATAGAAGCAAAATACACTTGTTCTCTGCTGCGTACCTGCAATAGAAGCAAACCACACTTGTTCTCTGCTGCGTACCTGGAATAGAAGCAAAACACACTTGTTCTCTGTTGCGTACCTGCAATACAAGCAAAACACACTTGTTCTCTGCTGCGTACCTGGAATAGAAGCAAAACGCTTGGTTTCTGCTTCGAGCCTGGAGTAGAAGCAAAACACACTTGTTCTCTGCTGGGTACCTGCAATAGAAGCAAAACACACTTGTTCTCTACATCGTAGAACAAAACACACTTGTTCTCTGCTGCGTACCTGGAATAGAAGCAAAACACACTAGTTCTCTGCTGCGTACCTGGAATAGAAGCAAAACACACTTGTTCTCTGCTGCGTACCTGGAATAGAAGCAAAACACACTGGTTCTCTGCTGCGCACCTGGAATAGAAACAAAAAACACTTGTTCTTTGCTGCACACCTGCAATAGAAGCAAAATACACTTCTTCTCTGCTGCGTACCTGGAATAGAAGCAAAACACACTTGTTCTGTGCTGCGTACCTGCAATACAAGCAAAACACACTTGTTCTCCGCTGCGTACCTGGAATAGCAGCAAAACACACTTGTTCTCTGCTGCGTACCTGGAATAGAAGCAAAACACCTTCTTCTCTGCTGCGTACCTGGAGTAGAAGCAAAAACACACTTGTCCTCTGCTGGGTACCTGGAATAGAAGCAAAACACATTTGTTCTCTGCTGCTTACCTGCAATAGAAGCAAAACACTTGTTCTCTGCTGGATACCTGGAATACAAACAAAACACACTTGTTCTCTGCTTCGTACCTGCAATAGAAGCCAAACACACTTGTTCTCTGCTGCGTACCTGGAATAGAAGCAAAACACACTTGTTCTCTGCTGCGTACCTGGAATAGAAGCAAAATACACTTGTTCTCTGCTGTGTACCTGGAATAGAAGCAAAACACACTTGTTATCTGCTGCGTACCTGCAATACAAGCAAAACACACTTGTTCTGTGTTGCGTGCCTGGAATAGCAGCAAAACACACTTGTTCTCTGCTGCATACCTGGAATAGAAGCAAAACACATTTGTTCTCTGCTGCGTACCTATAGAAACAAAACACTTGGTCTCTGCTATGTACCTGGAATAGAAGCAAAACACACTTGTTCTCTGGTGCGTACCTGGAAAAGAAGCAAAACGCATTTGTTCTCTGGTGCATACCTGGAATAGAAGCAAAATACGCTTGCTCTCTGCTGCGTACCTGGAATAGAAGAAAAACACGCTTGTTCTCTGCTGCGTACCTGGAATAGAAGCAAAACACACTTGTTCTTTGCTGCGTACCTGTAATAGAAGCAAAACACACTTGTTCTCTGCTGCGTACCTGCAATACAAGCAAAACACACTTTTTCTCCAGTGCGTACCTGGAACAGCATACCTGCAATACAAGCAAAATACACTTGTTCTCTGCTGCACACCTGCAATAGAAGCAAAATACACTTGTTCTCTGCTGCGTACCTGGAATAGAAGCAAAACACGCTTGTTCTCTGCTGCGTACCTGGAATAGAAGCAAAATACGCTTGTTCTCTGCTGCGTACCTGGAATAGGAGCAGCAAAACACACTTATTCTCTGCTGCGTACCTGGAATAGCAGCAAAACACACTTGTTCTCTGCTGCGTACCTGGAATAGCAGCAAAACACACTTGTTCTCTGCTGGGTACCTGGAACAGCAGAAAAACACACTTGTTCTCTGCTGCGTACCTGGAATAGCAGCAAAACACATTGTTCTCTGCTGCGTACTTGCAATAGAACCAAAACGTTTGTTTTCTGCTTCGAACCTGGAGTAGAAGCAAAACACGCTTGTTCTCTGATGGATACCTGGAATAGAAGCAAAACACACTTGTTCTCTGCTGCGTACCTGCAATGGAAGCCAAACACACTTGTTCTCTGCTGCGTACCTGCAATAGAAGCAAAATACACTTGTTCTCTGCTGCGTACCTGGAATAGAAGCAAAACACACTTGTTCTCTGCTGCGTACCTGCAATACAAGCAAAACACACTTGTTCTCTGCCGCGTGCCTGGAATAGCAGCAAAACGCACTTGTTCTCTGCTGCGTACCTATAGAAACAAAACACTTGGTCTCTGCTATGTACCTGGAATAGAAGCAAAACACACTTGTTCTCT
Source organism: Conus canariensis (assembly GCA_033310375.1). Taxonomy (NCBI): domain Eukaryota; kingdom Metazoa; phylum Mollusca; class Gastropoda; order Neogastropoda; family Conidae; genus Conus; species Conus canariensis. The sequence continues at coordinate 11,554 of JAMYXO010003500.1, read as the reverse complement.
GGTGCGTACCTGGAAAAGAAGCAAAACACATTTGTTCTCTGCTGCGTACCTGGAATAGACGCAAAAGAACACTTGTTCTTTGCTGCGTACCTGGAATAGAAGCAAAACACACTTGTTCTCCACTGCGTACCTGGAATAGCGTACCTGGAATAGAAGCAAAACACACTTGTTCTCCACTGCGTACCTGGAATAGAAGCACAACACACTTATGCTTTGCTGCGTACCTGGAATAGAAGCAAAACACACTTGTTCTCTGCTGCGTACCTGCAATAGAAGCAAACCACCCGTGTTCCCTGCTGAGAACCTGGAATAGAAGCAAAGCACACTTGTTCTTTCCTGCGTACCTGGAACGCAGGAGAGAACAAGTGTGCTTTGCTTGTATTCCAGGTTCTTAGCAGGTGGGGTGGGGTGGAGTGTTTTATGAGGTTGTGGTGTGTTGGGGGTGTGGGATTGTGTGCTGTGGAGTGGTGTGGTGTGTGTGTTGAGCATTGTGTTGTGCATTGTGTTGTGGTGTGGTGTGGTTTATTGTGTGGTGATGTTGTGTGTTGTAGTGTGGTGTGTGTCGTGTTTTGTGGTGTGGTGGAGATGTGGTAGTGGTGTGTTGAGCGTGTGGTGAGGATGTGGTGGGTGTGTGTGTGTGGGGGGGGGGGGTTGTGTTGTGGTCGGGGTGTAATGGGGGTGGGTTGTGTTGTGGTGGGGAAAAGAAGAGGGCACTGAATCCTTGGAACGAAGAAAGACTGAACACTGTGGAATAAAGAAGGCACGAAGTACTGAGAAAGAAGTGGGCACTAAAGCCTGGGAAAGAAGGCATGGACCCTGGGAAAGGACAGAACACTAAATCCTGGGGAAGAAAAACGCACTAAACCCAGGAAAGAAGACACGTGATCTTAGGACAGAAGAACCCTGGGAAAGAAGGTGGCACTAAATCCTAGGAAAGAAGAAGACATAATACTGAGAAAGGAGACCCAAAATCCTGGAAAAGAAGACGCATGGAAAGAATCAATGAAGACTAGAAAGTTAGGAAGGGTAACACCCCAATTTAAAAAAAAAACGAGCATCAGCTATGGAAAATATGGGACACTAGTTCCTGAAGAAAAGGACACAAACATCTGTGAATCAAGAAAACATTAAACCCTGAATAAGATGATTAGCATCTGAGAACGAAGAAGATTCTAGTACCGCAGAAAGGAGATTTCAAACTTGTGAGTGTCGAAAATACACCCCCTATAAAAGACAGTGGAACTTTTGTGAGGAAAGGCGATACTAAACTCTGGGAAAGAAGACGACACAACTCTACACAAGGAAACACTAAACTCCATGACAGCACACTTAAATATGAAAGAAAGGGACAGCTACACTGGAAGAAGCGTAAAGACGAGAGAGAAGAACGAGCGAAAAATCACATTACTCCCTCATTTGTGGTTGGCCGCATCCACCGAGTTCGTTCACGTGACCTGGTCTCCGTTGTCCGTGCCCCGCTGATGTACCAGTTTCTTGCCCCTGTCAATATATTATCAGTATCTTCAGTTAAGATCTTATTCCATCTGCTAACAAATCTGATTAATTCAATTCATCAAAACTTAGTTTAAGAAACATTTTTAGTTTGTGCTTTTTCCGTCTGACTATATTTCGTTTCACGCCATGTATCATGGGGAACTGAGTAAAAGCTTGCTGTTGTCTTCAATGTTTGTGCGTGTCCGTGTGTGTGTGTATGTGTGTCCTTGTGTGTGTGTGTGTGTGTGTGTGTGTGTGTGTGTGGTGTGTGTGTGTGTGTGTGTCCGTGTGTGCGTGTGTGTGCGCGCACACGCGCGCGTGCATATGCACATCCATGTGCGTGATGGTATTTAAGTGTGACTGCGGGCGTGTGCCTGGATGCATATTTGTGTATACTTGTGCATGTTAAAACCAATGGGCGTTCAAGTATATTATATGTGCACGCACGAACGTCTATATTCATTCATTCGAAACTGAGCTTTGCTAAAAAGTGTACGTTCATACGTATGTGTCAGGTTATACACGTACACACTAACATACGAATACACACACGAACATTACCGCAGATACATCCATGCATACAGCTCATATCTAAATACATATTTTCATTTAACGAACACTCTCACATACTGAACCAATGCCCTGGTCACTGTAATTTACACCAGCAATGACTCGGATAAAACAAATGAGCTGCTTCAAATTTCTTTTTCATCATATAATTGCAGATTTGGAGGTAAAGATGCGCTGTTGTTATTCTTCACAGCTCCGCCGAAAGATCTCACAGATCTAACGAAGACTGACACCACTGTTAAATGACACACCCCTCCAGCAACCCTTCTAGGAAAACAAGCTCTACATCAAATTACTAAAAGAAGCCTCAAAACAAGATCACACATATTAGCAGGGAGAAAACAGGTGTGCAGTTCAAGCTCCTTTTAGGTGATGAAAACAGACCTCCTTATCATACTACTGATTCTAAAATTAACAGAGATGCCAGACTGGACCGCACCAGGTCTTCATACACATATTCCAGATGTTCACAAAGTTTGTTTGTTTTTTGTTGTCAGTGCTCTCGCTTATTTCTCAATGTTCAGTCATGAAACGTACAGAGTTTTCTACCAATTTGTGAATGTCTGTGCATGTTAAAGCCAATACATGGACATGTATGATGGTTTTAAGGGCTTGGTAGTGAGAAGTAGTTCTGGCAAATGCCAGAACTACCGTACTATAAGCCTCATCAGCCACCCAAGCAAAGTCATGCTTAAGGTAATCCTGAACAGACTGAATCCCCAAGTGGAAAAGATCATCGCCGAAGAACAGGTGGGTCTCAGGCCAGGCCGCAGTACAACAGAGCAAATCTTCAATTTAAGAATACTGTGTGAAAAGTACAACCAACACCAACAAGATCTGTACCACGTGTTCATAGATTTCAAGAAAGCCTTTGACCGAGTGTGGCATGAAGCATTACGGGCGACAATGAAACTCTACAACATCAATGCCAACCTCATCAAAGTCATCGAGAGCCTCTACAACAAAGCCACCAGTGCGGTTTTCTTCAACAACATCATAGGCGAATGGTTCCGAACAACTGTCGGAGTGCGCCAGGGCTGTCTACTCTCTCCCACGCTCTTCAACGTCTTTCTGGAAAGAATCATGACTAATGTTCTTGAAGACCATGAAGGATCAGTCAATATTGGAGGCAGAACCATCACAAACCTCCGTTTTGCCGACGACATCGACGGTTTAGCTGGAGAGGAACAAGAGTTAGTCAATCTGATCAACAGGCTGAACAACACCTCCACAGAATTTGGCATGGAGATCAGCGCAGAAAAGACCAAAGTGATGACCAGCAACCCAATCGGTTTTGCCAACGACATAATGATCAACAACAAGAAGCTCGAACCCGTCAACAGCTTCAAATACTTGGGTGCAACAATCGCAGATGAAGGATCAAGACCAGAAATTCTCTCCAGAATTGCTCAGACCACAGCCACATTGACAAAGTTGAAGCCAATATGGAACAACAAAAACATCTCCATTAGCTCAAAAATCAGACTGATGCGATCCTTAGTCATGACAATCTTCCTCTATGCTTGCGAATCATGGACACTAAAAGCTGACCTCGAAAAAAGGATCAAAGCAGTTGAAATGAGGTGTTATAGAAGACTCCTTAGCATTTCATACAGAGATCACATCACCAACGAGGAAGTAAAGAGACGCATCGAGAATGAAATCGGTCCATATACAGATCTCCTCACTTCAGTTAAACGACGCAAGCTGAAGTGGTATGGACATGTCACGAGGTCATCAGGCCTTGCCAAAACAATCCTGCAGGGCACAGTACGAGGAGGAAGGCGGAGAGGTCGACAAAGAAAGAGATGGGAAAACAACATCACAGAGTGGACGGGCCTGGAGTTGAGGGACGTGTTGAGGAGGGCGGAGTGCCGGGATGAATGGAGAGGACTACTACACAGGTGCCCCTACGGACGGGAGTCTAAGGGATCAAGGACAAGGACAAGGAAGTGAGAAGTATGGAATCAGTGTTCCATATATCTTTGGTCCACCAGTAATTAAAACAAAACAACAAGCAAAAGAAAGCACAAGCAAGCAAAAAAAAAAAGAGAAAACAAAGAATACGTCCAAATTTTAGATCCCTCTAGGGAGAGATCGCTACTATGTCCATCCACTGACAGTTCCCATGACCTGACCAACTCTTAAAACTTTGGCACACGTCAGAGGCGAAGATGTGAAGGGGAAACCAAACGTTATGAGAAAAGGGCCATCAGAGTTGAACATCGAAATGTGAACAATATTTTAAACATCCGTAAAATTCTTATAAAAATATTTTATATTATTCTGCGGAAATCTGAATATCTTGCTTTAAAACATGGACAGTTAAAACGATATTTTTGTTGAAGAAATTTCGTCTACCACACAAACGAAAGAATATCTAGAGAGACCTGGGATCTGTGGTAAATTCCAAACATTATTTCTAAAAACCCATTAAGACAAAACATCTGACTGCTTTACTGCAGGGATGCACACCCCTGAGAACGAAAAAAGACAACGATCAATGCCATGATGGTTATAAATACCCGTTACACACCCTTTTAATAATCTTTATTGTCGAAACAGTATGACTGATGTTCCAAGTACCTACTTAATTGGGGAACAAAATGAAAATGTAACAGTTCTGCTACTATTACGACATTCAAATTAACAAGTAGTGGCGCACCTTCTCTCTGGTCTGCGATCCTCGTGGTCGTCTGGCAGACTGGCACCGCTTCCTGTTTGGTCCTGCCACAAAAAAACCGTGTTGAAATACTTACGAAGAAAATTCTAACTAAACATCAAGAAAGAAGACATTAACACCTATGAATAACTATATTCCAGAAAAGGATGCATTAAACCCTAAGAAAGGAGAAGTCGACGTACGACGACGTAATTCTGTAAGAAAGAAAATATGTTAAACTCTGTGAAAGAATACTTCCAATCATATAATCACAAAGGCACTGAATCGTGCGAAAGAGGATATAAAAGCCATGAAAGTATGGTGAACCCTATAAGAGAAATACGTAGAACTCTGTGAAAAGGCAATACTAAACCCTAGAGCTAAAGAACAATACAGAGGACAAAAGGACACTGAATTCGATAGAAAGAGACACACTAAGTCATCACAAAAAAGACGCTAGGCCCTTTGTAAAGAGGACACTAAACTCTATGCAAGAAAGGCATTCTACCTGTGAAAGGACAACAACAGACCATGGAAAAGAAGATGACAGAAACATCAAAAAAAGACAATAGTCCATATGAAAGAACACAACACAAAGGGCCATTAAAAAGCAAGATTGGACATAAAATCCATACGAAAGGAAGAACATAAACTTAAAGGAGGGGACACTACACACCAAGAATGAAAAGTACACTGAACCTATGAAAGGAGAAAACACGAGCCCACGTGAAAAAGAGGACGCTAGCCCGTATGAAAGGAGATAACACTAGCCCCTGTGAAAGAAGAGGACGCTAACCCCTATGAAAGGAGTGAACACTAGGTCCTGTGAAAGAAGTCTCCAACCCCTGTGAAAGGAATGAACACTAGCCCAAAGAAGAGGAGAGAACACTAGCTCCTGTGACAGAAGAGGACGCTAACCCCTATAAAAGGAGAGAACAAGAGAACACTAGCTCCTGTGACAGAAGAGGACGCTAACCCCTGTAAAAGGAGAGAACAAGAGAACACTAGCGTCTGTGAAAGAAGAGGACGCTAACCCCTATAAAAGGAGAGAACAAGAGAACACTAGCTCCTGTGACAGAAGAGGACGCTAACCCCTGTAAAAGGAGAGAACATGAGAACACTAGCCTCTGTGAAAGAAGAGGAAGCAAAAACCTTTAAAAGGAGAGAACACTAGCCCTTGTGAAAAAAGAGGACGCTAACCCCTATGACAGGACACAACACTAGCTCTTGTGACAGATGAGGACGCTTACCCCTATAAAAAGGAGAGAACAAGAGAACACTAGCCTCTGTGAAAGAAGAGGAAGCAAAAACCTTTAAAAGGAGAGAACACAAGTCCTTGTGAAAAAAGAGGACGTTAACCCCTATGACAGGACACAACACCAGCCCCTGTGAAAGAAGAGGACTCTAACCCCTATGAAAGGAGAGAACACAAGCCCCTATGAAAGAAAAGAACACTAGCCTCTGTGAAAGAAGAGGACGCTAACCCCTATAAAAGGAGAGAACAAGAGAACACTAGCTCCTGTGACAGAAGAGGACGCTAACCCCTGTAAAAGGAGAGAACAAGAGAACACTAGCGTCTGTGAAAGAAGAGGAAGCAAAAACCTTTAAAAGGAGAGAACACTAGCCCTTGTGAAAAAAAGAGGACGCTAACCCCTATGACAGGACACAACACTAGCTCCTGTGACAGATGAGGACGCTAACCCCTATAAAAGGAGAGAACAAGAGAACACTAGCCTCTGTGAAAGAAGAGGAAGCAAAAACCTTTAAAAGGAGAGAACACAAGTCCTTGTGAAAAAAGAGGACGCTAACCCTATGACAGGACACAACACCAGCCCCTGTGAAAGAAGAGGACTCTAACCCCTATGAAAGTTGAGAACACAAGCCCCTATGAAAGAAAAGAACACTAGCTCTGTGAAAGAAGAGGACCCTAACCTTTATGAAATTCTACCCCCTGTGAAAAACGTTCTGAAAGGATATTAAATTCTAGGAAAGAATACTAAATACTGTATGAAAGTAGACGAAAGAGAAGGAAAGCTAAACACAATGAAAGGAGAACACTAAGTCATACGAGACGACACTTAACCAAAGATAGAAACAGGACCATAAATTCTGTGGAAGAAAGGGGATCTTAAATGAGACAGAGAGCAGTGAACAGTAAGTACTAAACAAGTAAGATTAATCTTGCTCCCCCATGAAGAAATAAATACAGGTGTATTTATTTCATCACGGAGGGAGCAAGAGCTACCCTCCTTGTTTATTACTTCATGTGGAAGAAAGTTGCTGAGTCCTAATAAAAGGATCCGCATGCAGACTCCTCACTGCCATGTCAGTCTTTCTGTGGAATGCGGACTACTCAGACAAGGAGGAACCAGGTGCGCACAAAGGAAATAGAACTGGAACAGGATCAAAGACTTCCTTAGCAGATCTGTAGCAAAACCCCAAAGATATGAAAACATGCGTCCACGTTCCAGATCCCGGAAACATGAGGCCTGCGACATCCCTGGAGGGGTCATTTGATACTTTCCTGAACCATCCACTCAGGTGCCTACTGTTTTGTATCCTTGTTCAACAGAAGACTGCCATAGGAAACAAGAACATCCATGGCAATCATACGAAAGAAGACTGTAAACTAGGAAAGACACAGGCATTAAATCCTGTGAAAGAAAACACTAAAACCTAGAAAAGAAGTCACCAAGTCCTGGGAAAGAAAAATACACCAAACCTTGGAAAATGTGAAGACACGAAACACTGGGAAAGAGGACATTAAACCCCAGAAAGAACAGAAAACTATACTACATGGAACCCTGGCGATGAAGGAAACACCCAACCAAGGGAAACAAGGCGATGATTCCTGGGGGGGGGGGGGGGGGGCGTTGTTGGTGTGGTGGTGGAGTTTTGATTGTTGTGTTAGTGGTATGGTGGTGGAGGATGTGGTGGTAATGGTAGTGGGATGGTGGTAGTGGTGGTGGTGTGGTGGTCGTGTTGATGGTGCTGTGGTGGTTGTGCTGGGGGTGGTGTGGTGGTGGTGTGGTGGTCGTGTTTATGGTGTTGTGGTGATTGTGTTAGTGGTGGTGGTGGTGTGGTGGTGGTGTGGTGTGGTGGTATGGTGGTGGTGTGGTGTGGTAGTCGTGTTTATGTTGTTGTGGTGGTTGTGTCAGTGGTGGTGGTGGTGCTGTGGTGGTATGGTGGTGGTGTGGTGTGGTGGTGGTGGGGTTGTGGTGTGGTTGTAGTGGTATGGTGGTGGGTGTGGTATTGGTGTGGTGGTGGTAGTGGTGTGGTGTGGTGTGGTGTCGTGGTAGAGTGGTGGTGGCCTGGGCCAGACTGGCCAAAGCTGGCCTGGGCCTAAGCTGGCCTAGGCCTGGCCATGGCCATTGGGTAGGGTAGGGTAGGGTAGGGTAGGGTACGGTAGGGTCGGGAAGGGTCAGCCTTGCCTTGGCCACCTAGCCTGCACCATTTTCACCTGGGCTGGCCTGGGAGTCTAGGAAGAGAACAAGAGGAGTAAGACACTTCTTGTTAAAATAACCACCTTTCCCAGACACATGAACAATTTGACCCCCAGCTGGCCGATGACCGATCCACGGATACCTCCAATTCTCTTGCCTCACAATCACGTCATGAAAAGATAAACATCCCCTGCACACTGGTTCCAGGATGCACAGCAACTCCTTCAACTGCATCCATCTATGGAACACAACAGAAGGCAGCCAGCAACTCTGATTCCCGGGAACCATCACTCTGACTGATGAATCACCAGAATAGGGAATCATGCGCAGAATGAATGGCAATGGTTACACCAGAGACAAATATGTACATATACATCTATATGTACGTATTTCTCTGGCCAGGCTTCTTTAGTACCCACTGCCCCTTCCTCTGTTCCCCACTTATTCAACTAATCCAACACAACATCCAGTCACTAACAGAACTAAAGGCATGCAGTGGCGTTGTTGAAAGATCCGTGTGGAAGAGAGACCCGATTTATAACACGAATCGCGAATCGGCCACGAATCAGGGGCGAAATTTAGACATCCTCGACAGGAAACACGAGCGACGTTAAGGCCTATACTGAAGCCAGTTCCACGGGACCTCCTGTGTGAACTTCATGCTGATATGACTGCCATGACAGGTTCTCTGCAAAACAAGGGGTACTCAGACAGTACCAGGGGATCCCAAGAGACACTTCAGGAAATGCATGCCTTTCCTGAAGCATCTCGTCTGGTACCACTGTTCTGTACCTTTGGTCCGCAGACAACTGTCACAGAAACCAGAGCAGCCATGTGTCACACAGGAAGGCCAGTGGCACTCTGCTCTATGAACTACAGCTCTGACACCTCCAGGGTCCCCACACCCTGAGAGCTCCCACGCGCAGGAGCCTGTCATGTCAAGCTGATGCCACCGCAAAATGGATCTCATGGTAAGGCCATTCCGATCCATTCAGACCATTTTATCTAAATACTCCGCCAGAGATATTTCTCTGTATATGTCTCCGACTACGTGGCGCCAAAGTTTCTTATCCACACAGAAGTTCAACATCGCAGCATCCTGCACATCTTCAGTCTTGCCAGGAGCTAAATGATGCGCTGGAACGGGCCTCCCTCTAACCCCTACCTCCCCCCACCCCCAAAGCTACTAAAGCCTAGCCAAAGCCACCATTCTGCACCAGACTCCCTATCCTAACAACCCACCATCCAAGGTGACAAGCCACCTGGGAGTCGAAGTTTCTGAACGCCTTCTGCTGTATCCCACAGAGAGATGTAGTCAAAGAAGGCACCGTACACTGTGGTTCCTGCTTACAGAAGACCCCCACCGATCCATGACAGACTGTGAGGCAACAGAATGTGCAGATCTGCGCAAAACGTGGCAATGACAAAATGAAAACCACACTCTTCACGCATCAAATGAAAGCGACCACTGCCAGAGAGCCTCTTCAAGACTTCCTACTGTCCTCGGTACAAGCACCAATGCAAAGTGCTGGACAAAAAACACCCTAGGTCTGAACGTTGGACACGCATATTTCAGTTCAGACCTCAACACACACGGCCAAACAGGCCTTAGTGTAAAATACCGGAGTCCCCACTTGTGAACCTCGGTTTAATCTCAAAGGACTGTAAGGGAGATGCAGTCAGAACCAATGCCAACTCCGAGTGAAAAATCCCCCTGTACCGAAACGGCCCGGCGGGGATTTCAACCACCCCAGGATCACCAAGATTATGAGTCTGGCGCTCTACCGCTGAGCTATTCGGACCCCCTGGTATGGTGTGGTGTAATGTGATGTTTTGGTGGTGTGCGGTGAGGTGGCGTGTTTTATGAGGATGTGGTGTGTTGGGGGGTGGGAATGTGTGGTGTGGGGTTGTGTACTGTGGAGTGGTGTGGCGTGTGTGTGGTGCATTGTGTTGTGCATTGTGTTGTGGTGTGGTGTGTGTTATTGCGTGGTGATGTTGTGTGTTATAGTGTGGTGTGTGTCGTGTTTTGTGGTGTAATGGAAGTGTGGTAGTGATGTCTTGTGGTGTGTAAAGGTATGGTGAGGGTGTGGTGGGGGTGCTGTGTTGTGGTCGGGGTGTAATGGGGGTGGGTTGTGTTGTGGTGGGGAAAAGAAGAGGGCACTGAATCCTTAAAATGAAGAAAGACTAAACACTGTGGAATAAAGAAGGCACTAAGTACTGCGGACGTTGTGGGCATAAAGCCTGGGAAAGAAGGCATGGACCCTGGGAAAGGACAGAACACTAAAGCCTGGTAAAAGAAAAACGCACTAAACCCAGGAAAGAAGACACGTGATCTTAGGACAGAAAAACCCTGGGAAAGCAGGTGGCACTAAATCCTAGGAAAGAAGAAGACATAATACTCTGAGAAAGAAGACCCAAAATCCTGGAAAAGAAGATGCACGGAAAGAATCACTGAAGACTAGAAAGTTAGGAAAGGTACACCCCAATTAAAAAAAAGACGAGCATCAGCTGTGGAAAATAGGGGACACTAGTTCCTGAAGAAAAGAACATAAACATCTGTGAATCAAGAAAACACTAAACCCTGAATAAGAAGATTAGCATCTGAGATCGAGGAAGATTCTAGTACCGCAGAAAGGAGATTTCAAACTTGTGAGTGTAGAAAATATACCCCCTGTAAAAGACAGTAGAACTTTGTGAGGAAAGGCGATACTAAACTCTGGGAAAGAAGACGATGAATCCTGGGATAGAAGACGACACAACTCTACACAAGGAAACACTAAACTCTATGACAGTACAGATAACTATGAGAGAAAGGGACAGCTACACTGGAAGAAGTGTAAAGACGAGAGAGAAGAACGAGCGATAAATCAAGAACAATACTCCCCCATTTGTGGTTGGCCGCATCCACTGAGTTCGTTAACATGGCCTGGTCTCCGTTGTTCGTTGATGAAGCAGCTCCTTCCCCCCGTCGATGTAGCAGCGTCTTGCCCCTGTCAATATATAACCAGTATCTTCAGTTAAGATGAGATCTTATTCCATCTGCAAACAAATCTGATTCATTCAATTCATCAATACTAACTTAATTTAAGAAACATTTTTAGTTTGTGCTTTTTCCATCTGACTATATTTTGTTTTACGCTATGTATTATGGGGAACCGAGTAAAAGCTTGCTGTTGTCTTCAATGTGTGTGTGTATGTGTGTGTGTTTGTGTGTGCACGTGCGTGCGTACGTGCGTGCGTGCGTGCGTGCGTGCGTGCGTGCGTGCGTGCGTGCGTGCGTGCGTGCGTGCGTGCGTGCGTGCGTGCGTGCGTGTGTGTGTGTGTGTGTGTGTGTGTGTGTGTGTGTGCGTGCGTGCGTGCGTGTGCGCGCGTGTGTGTGTGTCCA
>JAMYXO010003499.1:15000-19981 GCA_033310375.1 Conus canariensis | reverse complement strand
TATCATTCAAACCGTACATAGTTAACTTTTAGAGAGGATACTGTGATCAATGGTGTCGAAACGCTTTCGCAAAAATCAACAAAAATTGCACCAGTAAGTAAATCATTGTTTATATTAAATGCCATTTCTCAATAAGATTAGTCAGCATAGTATGGCACGAATGATTCCTTCTAAATCTTTCTGATTTGGGGAAATAAGTCATACTTTGTAAATGGCACTGCAAATGTGTTTGATATGTTTTTCAAGAGGTTTAGACAGAGCAGATAGTATAGATATGGGTCTATAATTAGAGGGGTCAGATGGTCACAGACTTAAGAACAGGCAAAACTTTAGCGTCTTTGAAGGCTTGTGGATAGTAACATTTTTCAATACATAAGTTATAAATATATGTACACAATCAGAGATAATGGGCGCCGATATCTTTCAAAAATTTTACTGTCTAACCCATCCAAACCACGGGAACTCGATGGTTTTAATATACTTAACTCCTTGTGCACTTCATGGAGCCTATGTATGGAAAATGGAGTTTGTCAACAATATTTTTTGACTCGCAGAAACATTTCAGTGGATTTAAATTATTAGCCTGTGTGTTGTTTATCTTTATTGTTCTCTCTGCCACGGTAGTAAAATGTCTGTTCAGATATTCAACAGACAAATTGGACGTATAAGAAGCAGATGTCGGTGATGTTTTCCCGGACAACTGATTTATAGCCTTCAAATAGATTTTGAATCTTGTTTTGATGAAATTAAATAACTAAAATACCTCTTCCGTGCAGCTCTTTTCATCTCAGTGACTTTATTCCGTTGTTGCCTAAATTTCTTGTCTTTCCTGTTGTTTGTAATAAATTGTCACGAATTCTTATTTCAGCATCTATTTCTTTTGTTAACCCACGGTGGTTTCTCGGTTAATTTAACACGTTTAGTCGAAGCAAGACATGCTTATTGAAAATAGGAACAAAAATCTTGTACCAAGCAGCAAGTGCATCATCAGGATGATTGTATTGAAAAACACAAGAAAAATCTGCCATACATAAATCGGCCAAAATTTCTTCAGTGTGGAAGTTTTTATAGCTGCGAAACGATATACACTTATGAGTGCATCTGGGTATTTTAATTCCTTTCTTTGACCATGTTAAACACACTGGAAAATGATCACTAAGACCATAGACAGGTACAGTAGTTTCTACTACGTTGTTAGAATTAGTGACATAAATATGATCAATTAACGTTTTCGTCTGTAATGTTATCCGTGTAGGTGAATTTATTAATTGAGTTAAATTGCACATTTCATAAGTTTGTTTCCATTTATTATGTGATTTCAATAAATCGATGTTAAAATCTCCAAGCAAGATTATTTCCGTAGAATAACTTAATACGTCTTCGAGCATTAATTCAAAACGATCGAACCACTCAACTCTTTCTTCTGGGTTTTTGTATAAGAAACCTACCAGGATTGGCTTTGTTCCTTTCAAGCGAATCTCTAGCCACAAGCATTCAATTTATATGTATCAAACAAGTTTAGCCGTCTATAATTAACAGATTTGTGAATATAAGCCACCATACCCGTTTCTAGTTTTGCTGTGGCATCTTGTCTAAGAAGGTTGTATCCTGGGATCGATAATATATTGTCAGAAATTGTACTAGATAATCGTGATTCAGAAAAACCAAAGACATGAAAACAGTCATTTGAATTGGATAGGATGGAAGAAAAATCTGATAATTTGTTCATTAAGTGACATACATTGAGATGACCTATTTTAAACCCAGCTTTACGGAGCCACTTTGATGTGCTACCGTTATTGTCCATGACAAAACAATACAATTACGGATGATTATTAAGAGGAAATTAACACATACAATGAAATGTGACACTCAATACAAACGATATGCAAGATTAAAGCAGAAAAACTACTGGAAACAAGTGAGAAATACCAATTCTATCCAGCTGAGTTGAACACAAGGCTGAAAGTAAGAGAAACAACCTGAACATTCACTCCGGGGCAAGACACAATCTCGGCGCAAAAAAAAAAAAAATTTTACGCCATAATACGAACTGTCCCTATCCGAGTTTTCCGAGAACGCCTGTCACACATGAAACGAGTATTTTTTTTTAAATTGGTACACTCACATCTAAGAAGAAAACAAGCATAAACAGAGTCTATCAGCATACTTTTGGATACATGACCAAGAGAAAATTTATATAAAGTAGACAAATGTTCAAATGTTCATGCACAAAAAAAACCCACAGCTTCATCCTTGTGGGTCGAACACAATTGTCTGCGGTCTCGTATCACCAGCATATGTATGGAAAGACCATACATTATGGAGGTGGTGGTCGCAGAGCTAGTGAAGATCACTGGTGTCCAGGTTGGTACACCAGCTGTGATGCCAAAGACATTAGTTGCTGAGCACACTGGTTAACAGGACTGTTAGTGGCGGGCCAACTTGGGATACTATAGATGGAGCCCGGCATCGTATTTATGACATTGACAGGATCCGACACCAGAAACTGTCTCTGGAAAATTTGTCTTCCACGGTGATCAGGGGTATGGTAAGGGTATGGGTCTGGATATCTGGGATATGGGAAGTAAGGGTTCATTTGTCCCGAGATGGGAAGGGGATAGGAGGCATTGGGGAATGACGATGGGTTCAATGTGGGGTGTGGACCTCCTGACTGGCTGTTTTGTGGGGGAAAAGTAACCTCACACATACCATCATTCCCCAGCTGATGTGGGGGTAAAGGCCGATGGGTTTGGCCTTGTGATGCTTGAGCCCTGTCAACCACAGTCTGGTTATCATTCCGGGAGGGCAATAAAGGGAAGTGGGATGAGGATGATGAGGGGGGAACACCAGCTTGTTGGGAGTTTTGGGGATGGGAACCATCAGCTTCAGTGCTGACCTGGAAAGTTCTTCCTGTGAACCTGGGTATTACACGCGCCTTATGAGGAGGACCATGGACACCAATTCGTCTGTCCTGAGGAAGAACTTTTTTAAAGTTTATTGCCAGATAGCAGTCCCTCTCATACTGGGATGAGTACTGTCTTTATATAATGCCTGTCGAGGAGCACCACTTGCAGTAATGAAAGCGCTGTGGTGGTCGATCATGTCTACTTTCATGCTAGTACAGGCAGTATATAAATTTCTATTTGAAGGTGCTATCGCATTATTCAATGGGTTCCTGCCACGAGCAGGTACTATAGAACTTAAGGCTATATAAGCTGAAGGAAAACGAGTCTGACACAAATCAATCAGCATCTGCCAAACCTCAGTTGGAACTGGACCGGCTGGACAGTCATTTGTACCAACATGCACAATGAGAGTTTTTATTTGTTCCTGTTTGTCCAGTCCATGCAGCCACTGGATAATGTCACTAATTTTTAGACCTGGAACACAAATTTTAAAAAGAGGGTCATTATTTGTCTGTAGTCTCCTTGAATCAATGTACCTAATGACAGAATCACCAACTAAAAGAGAAGGCGTTTCATTTGGTATTTTGATTTCACCAAGAATTTGTTCAGGGGTTTTCTTATGAACCAATGGTTTATGAGAATCATGGAATTGGGGTGAATTACCAGTATTGAATATACCGTTAGCTTTGGGGGAGTGGGAGTTTTTCTGAATGTTATCATTTGATTGATCTTGGCTGAGATTAGCCAGTATGTCAAACCGATTTTGAACAGGCACATCCTTGCTATCAAAACCATGTAGAACTACCGGCACAGGCTGGGGCGTGCTGTCCTGACAAAGTCCATCAATGGTCTCCTTTGGAGTTGTTGGACTGTTGGACACGCTACCATTCACTTCTGCATGTGAGGAAGGCGGACAGGAAACTGGGCCACCACAAAACTCGTTTTGATTTTCATCAATAGTCTGGGTAGATGTACTTGCTAAAGACATTGACTTTTTCTTAATCAGTCGTACTTCTGACTGAAGTGTGCCAAGATGGGTTTTTAAGGAATGGTTTTCTTTGACCAAATTTGCAACTGTGGCATCGAGTTTGGAAATAATAGTTTTTAATTCATCAAGACTGGAGTGTAAAGATTCCACCTTTTTATCAATGTGGAGTTTTAAATCCTTTTTCAAAGAAATTTTTGAGTCTTCTAGTTTAGACACCAAGTCAGCATCACGATCAGCCTGATTATTTAACACGAAATCTAAAGCGTTTTCAATGTTTGTAAGTTTTTCAGACGACGTATTTTGTAAGTGTTTAGTGGGACATAATGTCCGTCTACGATAACGTTTAGTTCGGGATAATTTGGGTGTTGATTTAACGCCTGTTTGTGGCGGGGTTTTGCACACACTGTCCTCGGAAACAGAGTTTTCGTTTTCACTCACTAGAGTTTGTTTTGCAAAGCCATGGTCATCTCGTTGAGTTTCAAAGGAATCTTCAGTCAGATTATCCACCACAGCCAACGGAGATGTTTCAGAGATGTCACCAACAAGATCTTGCACAACACTGCCGTCAGTCACATCATCCTCTAGACTTGGTTGGGAATAAGTAGGACAGGATGAAGAAATTTCGCTCTGGTCACACACGGGGGTGGTAAAAAGAATGTTGTCATTCCCTGTCAGAAAAGTTAAAGGAAGAGAGGTCAATGCTGTTTTTAGTGCATGTATGTCATCACTTTTACAGCAATTGGGAATTGTCTCTTTCAGGATTTCACATTCATCGTTGTCCCATTTTTCACAGTCTGCACCCTGGCACAGTAATGTTCCTGTTCCTTGCCGAGTGAAATAAAAAGTCAGTGTAATACGTTTCGATGTGCCACTATACACACGAATGACTGACTTAGCCAGACAGGAGGGTATGGGTTCACTGATCCACAGGGTAAGAGAAAGCGGGTTTTCCTGACAGTCATAATCGTTCTTTTCGATAACAATTGATTCGTTAGTGATACATGAGTAACGGTAGAACAATGAATTTCTCCAGGCAAGAGGTTCATTTTCAGGACAGGAAAACGTCTTTTGTAGAATGTCTAAG
>JAMYXO010003499.1:5000-7500 GCA_033310375.1 Conus canariensis | reverse complement strand
ATACATAAATCGGCCAAAAATTCTTCAGTGTGGAAGTTTTTATAGCTGCGAAACGATATACACTTATGAGTGCATCTGGGTATTTTAATTCCTTTCTTTGACCATGTTAAACACACTGGAAAATGATCACTAAGACCATAGACAGGTACAGTAGTTTCTACTACGTTGTTAGAATTAGTGACATAAATATGATCAATTAACGTTTTCGTCTGTAATGTTATCCGTGTAGGTGAATTTATTAATTGAGTTAAATTGCACATTTCATAAGTTTGTTTCCATTTATTATGTGATTTCAATAAATCGATGTTAAAATCTCCAAGCAAGATTATTTCCGTAGAATAACTTAATACGTCTTCGAGCATTAATTCAAAACGATCGAACCACTCAACTCTTTCTTCTGGGTTTTTGTATAAGAAACCTACCAGGATTGGCTTTGTTCCTTTCAAGCGAATCTCTAGCCACAAGCATTCAATTTTATATGTATCAAACAAGTTTAGCCGTCTATAATTAACAGATTTGTGAATATAAGCCACCATACCCGTTTCTAGTTTTGCTGTGGCATCTTGTCTAAGAAGGTTGTATCCTGGGATCGATAATATATTGTCAGAAATTGTACTAGATAATCGTGATTCAGAAAAACCAAAGACATGAAAACAGTCATTTGAATTGGATAGGATGGAAGAAACATCTGATAATTTGTTCATTAAGTGACATACATTGAGATGACCTATTTTAAACCCAGCTTTACGGAGCCACTTTGATGTGCTACCGTTATTGTCCATGACAAAACAATACAATTACGGATGATTATTAAGAGGAAATTAACACATACAATGAAATGTGACACTCAATACAAACGATATGCAAGATTAAAGCAGAAAAACTACAGGAAACAAGTGAGAAATACCAATTCTATCCAGCTGAGTTGAACACAAGGCTGAAAGTAAGAGAAACAACCTGAACATTCACTCCGGGGCAAGACACAATCTCGGCGCAAAAAAATATATATTTTACGCCATAATACGAACTGTCCCTATCCGAGTTTTCCGAGAACGCCTGTCACACATGAAACGAGTATTTTTTTTTAATTGGTACACCTCACATCTAAGAAGAAGAAACAAGCATAAACAGAGTCTATCAGCATACTTTTGGATACATGACCAAGAGAAAATTTATATAAGGTAGACAAATGTTCAAATGTTCATGCACAAAAAAAAAAACACAGCTTCATCCTTGTGGGTCGAACACAATTGTCTGACGTCTCGTATCACCAGCATATGTATGGAAAGACCATACATTATGGAGGTGGTGGTCGCAGAGCTAGTGAAGATCACTGGTGTCCAGGTTGGTACACCAGCTGTGATGCCAAAGACATTAGTTGCTGAGCACACTGGTTAACAGGACTGTTAGTGGCGGGCCAACTTGGGATACTATAGATGGAGCCCGGCATCGTATTTATGACATTGACAGGATCCGACACCGGAAACTGTCTCTGGAAAATTTGTCTTCCACGGTGATCAGGGGTATGGTAAGGGTATGGGTCTGGATATCTGGGATATGGGAAGTAAGGGTTCATTTGTCCCGAGATGGGAAGGGGATAGGAGGCATTGGGGAATGACGATGGGTTCAATGTGGGGTGTGGACCTCCTGACTGGCTGTTTTGTGGGGGAAAAGTAACCTCACACATACCATCATTCCCCAGCTGATGTGGGGGTAAAGGCCGATGGGTTTGGCCTTGTGATGCTTGAGCCCTGTCAACCACAGTCTGGTTATCATTCCGGGAGGGCAATAAAGGGAAGTGGGATGAGGATGATAAGGGGGAACACCAGCTTGTTGGGAGTTTTGGGGATGGGAACCATCAGCTTCAGTGCTGACCTGGAAAGTTCTTCCTGTGAACCTGGGTATTACACGCGCCTTATGAGGAGGACCATGGACACCAATTCGTCTGTCCTGAGGAAGAACTTTTTTAAAGTTTATTGCCAGACTAGCAGTCCCTCTCATACTGGGATGAGTACTGTCTTTATATAATGCCTGTCGAGGAGCACCACTTGCAGTAATGAAAGCGCTGTGGTGGTCGATCATGTCTACTTTCATGCTAATACAGGCAGTATATAAATTTTTATTTGAAGGTGCTATCGCATTATTCAATGGGTTCCTGCCACGAGCAGGTACTATAGAACTTAAGGCTATATAAGCTGAAGGAAAACGAGTCTGACACAAATCAATCAGCTTCTGCCAAACCTCAGTTGGAACTGGACCGGCTGGACAGTCATTTGTACCAACATGCACAATGAGAGTTTTTATTTGTTCCTGTTTGTCCAGTCCATGCAGCCACTGGATAATATCACTAATTTTTAGACCTGGAACACAAATTTTAAAAAGAGGGTCATTATTTGTCTGTAGTCTCCTTGAATCAATGTACCTAATGACAGAATCACCAACTAAAAGAGAAGGCGTTTCATTTGGTATTTTGATTTCTCCAAGAATTTGTTCAGGGGTT
>JAMYXO010003498.1:0-19983 GCA_033310375.1 Conus canariensis | reverse complement strand
CATAAAAATTTTAAAATCGATGCCCTTCAACATCTTCAAATTTTGATTTAGTCGAATATTGCGGCCCATGGAAAACCTCTTTTAAAAATTGTGGAAATTATCAAAAAACGTGAGGACCTGCTAGTTTCTCCCCGGAAAATCAAAAAAATGAATCTAAAATGGATTTTCGATTTTGTATAAACCCTTATCCCAAATTGAAAAAAAAAAAGGGGTTTTTTCTTTGCCTCCCTGTAAAAAAATCTCCCGTTTTTCGTTCATGAAAATTTTCTTCTTTCTCTTGAAAACGCGGAAAAAAAGGCCCTGCCAGGGACGGGTCGTCGGGGAAACGTTTACAATGGAGTTGAGAATTTAGTAAAAACCCCAATAGACCACTTTTCGGTTTTTGTTAGATCAGCCCTTTGTTCTTCAGTTTTTGAATTGTCTTCAAAATGTTTTTTCCCGGGAAAATCAAAGGATTTTTTTTTTGTTTCCCGGGATTTATTAGTAAAATAAAAAGCTAAAAAAAGAAGTTGTGATAAAATTTTATTACGCAAAAATTCAAAACCCAAACTGTTAAATTTTTTTATGTGCCCTCGAAAAGGGGGGCAAAGGGTTTAAACCCCGTGTATGGGGGGAATATTAAGGGCCAGAGTTTGGGAAGGTGAAATTTTATTACCCCGAAAGGAGTGCCCAGGCGGAAAACCCACTGGGGTGGAATTTTGATTTGACGGTGGGGATTATTCGGGAAATGATTTTAAATTACATCATGTTCCCGGGCGGAAATTAAAAAAAAAAAAAAACACAAATGATAATGATTATGTAGTTAACCCTTAAAGTTTGTAATCTTAATATAAAATAAACGGTTTTTCGCCGAATTTTTGATTCCCTGATCAGAAAAATTTGTCAAATTTGGGTTTTTTTCTGGTGTGGATATTTTCCCCACTTTTGGGGTTGGGGAAAGTTGTTCAGTCACCCCTGGGTTTGTGATCATTTCCCGTTTTGAAATTCAGATCCTAGGAATCTCGGAAAAAAATGAAACCGTCCGGAGATATAAAATACAAAAGGGGGGAAAACCCATTGAGGGCATTTTTGTCCAAACTTTGTGGGTGGTTTTTCACCCAGAATTTGTTTTAAACCCCTGATATAGAATAGAAAAAGATTTGAAAAAAAAAAAATGGAAGGTTTTAAAAAATTTTGATATTTCCCGAGAAGAAAATCCTTGTGAGGCCGGTTTAGAGCCTCGAACCCAGACCTTTAAAAACCCCTTGGGGGAAAAATCCCCACGTGAATTTGCCGTAAAAATTGGAAAAAAGAACTACCAAATAAAAAGAAAAATTTCTGAATTACTTTAAAAAAGCAGTAACTTGGGTTTAAAAAAAAATTTCTTGGGAATTTTATTGAGTATTTGAAAAAATTTGAGATGGTTTTAAAAAAAAACCAAAAGATAGAAAATTTGAAAGGAGGGGGGTTTTTTACCCCCAAAAGGCATAGACAAAAAAATCCCGGAAAAGACATTTGGGAAGAAAAATTTAGAAAGAGAGGGGGTTTTTTACGAAGGGAATAAAAAAACGGGTTTTACAGGACAAGAAAAAAATTGAAGCAAATTTAGAAAGAGGGGGGTTTGGTTACCCCAAGGAATGAAAAACCCCAAAGTAAGGAAAGACATTTAAATTTCTTACTTTGTTTCTCTAGCCCTTGGGGGAAAACAAAATTTTTCTAAATTTTGCTTCATTTTCCGCCCCATCATTTTTTAAAATTTGGAAAAAAGTGTTAAAATCGACGTCCATACTTTCCCCCAAACCCCTGATTTAATGTTAAAAATTAAAAACTTAAGAAATAACGGGAAAAAAGGGAATTTTTTGGGAATATTTGATCAGGATTTAAAGGGAAATTGTTTGTCCCCGGGCTAAACGAATTCAAAGAAAGCTTTTTGGGAAAATTATCCCAAAACTTTGAGTATCAGCGTCGAAAAACCAACCCACACCCAAAACCCCAACACACACCAAAACAAAAACACACAACACAAAAACCCCCCCACAAACACACGAGGGACAGAACACACCCCAACAAAACACACAACACACACACACACCAACACAAAAGAGGCAGAGAGATAGAGGGTAAAAATTGGGGTGATAGAATATTTGCTGGAAAAGCGGAGGGTGGTTCTGGGGGAAATAAAAAAGTGGATAAAATTTTACCCCACAGAAAAAGGTTTTTGGTTATTATTGTGAAAGGTTTTTTAATGCGGCCCCCGGGGCCCATCAAAAACAAAACAAAAAACCCCACAACAAACCACCCCCAACAAAAACCCCCATTTATATATATATAATATATTTTTATAAATTTTACGGACGGGGGCGCGCGCGCAAAACCCCAAAACCCCAAAAACCCAAAACCAAAACAACAAAAAAAGAGACGACGACACAAAAACAAGCACAACACCACCCCCACAAAAACAAACAACCACACACAAACCCCAAAAAATTTAATTTAAAAAATTTGAAAAGGGAAACAAAAACAAAAAAAACACCCCCCAAAAACCCAAAAGAACGAAAAAGGAAGGGGTTACTTTTCTTTAATCGGGGCTGGGGCCCATGCCCAGAGGGGAAGAAAATTCCCTGTGCAAATTTTTTTAAAAGGTTCTGGATGGACGAAATGTTTTTGTTGATTTTCCCCCGGTGGTCGGGCTATTGATTACGTGTAAACAGTGGACCCCCATCAAAGCAGGGTACAGGTTTGGGCGCCCGGTCGACATGTTGTTTTAAAATGGGGGAGAGGGGAAAACCGATTTTCCCCCCAACCTTCCCCCCCCCCCCCCCCAAACAAAAACATGCTGTTGTTCTTTTTTGATTGTTTTCCCTTAAAAGGTTGATGGCACTAGTGGGGAGTAAAGGGGGGTTGTGAATTTTTTTTTTAAAGGTTTAAGTTTAGTTTGGGTGGGTGAGGATGAGGTATATATTTTGTTTTGTTGTTTTCCCCTTGCTCTTAACCCCCCAAATCCCCCGATCCCCTCTCTTCTTTCTTTTCTTCTTTCTTCTAAAAACCCCCCAAACAAACCAAACAACACCCACAACAAACACAACAAAACCCCCTTTTTAAAGTTTGACTTTTGATTTTTCATAGATCCCCTATTAAAGCCTTTTTTCCCAGGTTTACCCCGAAATTATCAGGTTTAAAAGGGACGACGAGTTTAAAGGTTTTTCCCCGTGTTTTTACTGTTCAGATCCGACTGCGAAATTTGCATTTGATATGCCACATTTGTTTTTATTTTCGCATCCCGGACCCCGAAGTTTAAATTTGTATATGACATTTTTTTTATACGTTAGCTACATGACTCCCAAAAGTTTGGTGTAATCCCCAAAGTTTTTTATGTTCCCAAAACCGTGATTGCCGAAGTTTGAAGTTATATCCCACAGTGTTTTTATGTTCAGCTTAATTTGGACTCCCGAATTTTGGGAATTTTGTATATGCCCCCGTGTTTTTATGTTCAGATACCTAAATGCCAAAGTTTGAAGTTTTATTGCCCCCAGTTTTTTTTTAATTTTCCCGATCCCCAAGACTGCCGAAGTTTGAGGTATATCCCACATGTTTATACTGTTCAGCTAATGTCCCAAAGGTTTGGTTTATAGCCACGTGGTTTAGGGTTCCCGGGCATACCTTGCTCCCGGAAGTTTGAAGTGTATATGAAAATTGTTTTTTATGTTCAGATACATGGCGGGAAAGTTTGCAGTGTTTTTCCCCAAGTGTGTTTATGTTCGCTACCATGGGGGAAAGGGTTTGCAGTGTATAGGGCCACAGTGGTTTACGTTCAGCATACTTGACTCCCGAATTTTGCGGTGTATTTTGGACGTTTTTTTTATTTCCCAGCATACATTTAAAATTTTTTAAATTTTAGGGCTTTTTGTAAAAATGACTAGTTTTATTGAGGGGATCAAAAACCCAAAAAAAAAAATACAAACTTTGGAATACATTATATATATTATTATATACCCCTGGTGGTGTTTAAAAAAAAGTTGTAACGGGGCCCTGTTTATAATTGAATATATATTTTAATATAATTTTCCCTTTTTAAAAACAATAAATGGTGTTTAAAGTTACTTACCCTTTGGGAAAATTTATTAGTTTATTATAAATTTATTATTTATATATTTTTATATATAAATATATATAAATTGAAAATTTCGTTTGGGAGAATTTAGGTTTGACTCAGACAAAAGAGAAAAAAAATTTTTGGGGGAGCCAACCCGGGGGTTCCCTTTGTTTTACAAAGCGTTTTTCCCGTTTTAAACCTTTTTTTAACCCGCCAGGGGGCGTTAAATACCCTTAAAAAGTCATGCCACTACCCCAAGACTGACCCAAATTTTGGTTTGGGGGGGGAAAGGGTTTAAAGAAAATTAAAAAAAAAAATTTGGTGGGTAATTCAGGGGTTGAAAAGTGCCCTTTGGGGGTTTCCACTTAGTTTTTCTTCATTAAAAATTAAAAAAGGGGATATATTTTTTTAAAAAAAAATTACTGGGGAACATATATTTTTTAAAAAGAACCCCAAGTTCTGATGCTTTAGCAAAAGAAATTTTTTCACGAAAAAATTTACCTAAAAAGGGAGATTTTTATCCCCTTTTTTATATCTATATATAAAAGGTTTTTAAAAGGGCCTTTTTTTTTGTTGATGTGTGAATTTGGAAAATGGCCCAAAAGGGAAAAAATCAGTAGTTTGATTTAGTTTTGTTTAAAAATTTTTGGAGTTTTCAAGTTTAAATTTTTTTGCTCCAAATGGCCCACCACTTTCCCTGTCTCCCGACGTGAATTTTTTTTCTTTTTTTATATTTATTAAATTAAAAAACAATAATTTAAACTAGTTTTTTTTACTACTTTATATATATATATACAAAAAATTAAACTAAAAAATTTCCCAGGTAAGTACCGAGCCCCTTTTAGCAATTACAGAGCGGGTTGGTTTGGGGAATGAGGCAAGAAATATTCCCAATTATAAAAAAAAGTGTTTATGTTTTAGTTTGGGAAAGGAAATAGGGGGAGAAAAGTTTTCATATCGCGGGTAGAAAATTTTGGGCCAAAATAAACGTATGTGTTTGAGTGGGTGAATGGGGAAATAATAAATGTTCTAAAAAATGAGTTCACCCAAGCTTATAGACCCCAAGGGGGGAAAATCCCCAATGGGGAGAAAATCTTTAAACATAAAAACCCCGGGTGGATCCCGGGATTTAAAAACTGATTGTTTCTCCTCAAAAGTGACCCGGGGAAAAGGGGGTAACTTTATATTCCCTTTTTGGTTTTAAAGGGAAGAATATTATCCAAAAAAAAGGTGGTGTGAAATTTAAAAGTAGTATGTTTGTTTTTAAGCACAAAATGTTATTTGGGCAGAATTTTCTACCTTCCCAGATATGAATGTTATTCCCTTTTTTCTTAAACAAAGAAAAAAGGGAGCAGGCTTTGTTTAAATTTGAGTAAAATTAAAATTTTTTATATATAAAAATTTAAATATTTTTTAAACAAATTTTTTAAAAATAAAGGGGTTTAAAATTAAAAGCTTGTTTCTAGCTTCCCTTCTTAGGATGTTTTTTGGGGCACCCCAACGGTCTTTTATGGCTTTTGGGGGGGAATTGTTTTTTCCAACCCTTGTGTTTGCAGGGGAAATTTTTATTTGTGCAGGCGGCCTGGGGTTTTATTGGGGCCCTTTTCCCGGGTGGAATGTGTGGGCCAAATTTTTCCCCACTTGTGCCTGAAATTTTTTTAAAAATTTTACTTTTGTGTTCGGGATTTTGCTAAGGGGGTTTTGGGCTAATTTAAAACCATTTTTTCTGTGGGCATGGGATTGATTTTTTGAAAATTTTGTTGTATGGTGGCTGTTTTTTTTTGATTTTCCATGTTTTGTTGTTGTTTTTTTTTTTTATTTTTGGGTTTCCCCAAAGAGGGATTTGCTGGCTTGTTTGATTTTTGTATTTTTCATTTTTGAATGAGTTTGGGGTTTTGCGTATCTGGTTTTGAAAGTTTTTTTCAGTAACCCTCCCCAAAAGTTTCTTTTTCATTTTTGATGTTACCGTGGGGTTTTTACAATGTTGCTGTAAAGGAACATTTTTCCCGGGGGACCCAATTTTTTTTTTTTAGTGCAGTTGAAGATGTTTTGGCCCCCCCTTTTTTTTAAAAGTTGTTTTAATTTTTTAGATGAATCAAATGTTTTTGGGGTTTGGGGCCCAACCCATGAGGTATGACATTTTTAAATTTGGGGGGTTTTTTTGTTGAATATTTTGGAAAAGTTTGTGTTCTTTTTGGGAAGATGTTGCCAAAATTTTAAAGAAAATTTTTTTAATTTTTTTTTTATTGTCCACGTATGGGGGGTTGTACCAAATGATTTTCTTTTCCTATTTTTTTAATTTGTTCGGGTTGTTGTTGGACTGTATTGTAGTTTGTAATTTTTAACCCACTTTTTTTTTTAAAGTTTTTGGGATATTCTGTTCCCTCCCATTTTAAAATGCTTTTTCTTTAAAAATAAAAGGTTGGTTAGTCTTTTGTTTATACCTTTGGGTTTGTTTTTAGTATAGAAGGGTTTGGGTGGGTTTTTCTTTTGTTTTAAACGTAGGATGGTATGTCTTGGGGTTTTTTGCTTGGGGGCCGGGGTACACAGGGTTTATTGGGGTTAAATTTTTTTGTCTGGTAATTCATACTTTTTTGTTTGTTTATTGTAAATTTTTAAGTTGGGGTTTTTAAAGTTTTTTACATAATTTTTTTTTTTTTTTCAATGGTTTTGGTTTAAATTTTTTAAAATGCAGCGAGGCCGTATTCTGTAAAAAAACCCCGGCTTTTTTCCCAATTTTTTTTGGATGTTCGTAGCGTGAATAGTTAGTTAAATTTTTTTCCCGGCCCTAATACGATCCCATGGTTACATCAAATGTGGGGTTTTTGCTCTTTTTTTAATAATTTTCTTTTTGTTTGGGAGAAAGGTTTTTTTGGTGGGGAAAATATCTCCATTTGGGACTCTGTTTTATTTGGTATTTGTTGGAAAATTTTCAAAGCTTTGTTGAGTAGTTTTAAATTATGGAGGATAGAATTTTACTATGTAAAATGAAGAAATTGAAATTTTGTTTGTTGAGTTTTTTAAAACCCTTGTATGACTTCATGTTTTTTTAAAAAGGGTTGTATTCGGTGTTTGTTTTTTTTCTATGGGCCTTTTTCCCAAAATTTTTCCTTGCTTTTTTTTCCCAGTTGGTTTAGATGGGTTTATTAGTTCCCTGTTGGGTTGTTTTAAAAATTTGGGGTTGTGGTTTTTAAGTGTTATAAAGGGCCCTCCTTTGTTGTTTTTCCCTTTAACCTATCCTTAACTGTGCGATGTGCAAGTTTTTTTCTTTTTTGCGGATGTTGCTATGTGTTTTTTATCAGTTTCTTGTATTTTTTCGGTGTTTTTGTTTAAAAGGTTTAGAGTATTCGTTTGGTTTTTATTTTGTAAAAATTGTCGTTTTTTTCAGCCTTTTCGAATTTTTTTTTCTTTTGGGTTTTTTTTATTTTCATTTGTAGTGAGTTTTAAAATTTTTATTTGGGTTTTTTTTTAATTTAAAAATTGGTTTTCAGTCCTTTATTTTGGGCTTCAAAAGGGTTTCATTTCATCTATTGTCGGAGGTGTTTGCTGATTTTTAATTATGTTTTTTGGGTTTTATTTTTCCATTTGGGTTTAGGAGAAGAACGCCTTATTTTGTTGCGCACAAAATTTTCGGTTTGTTCTATCAGTTTTTTAGTGTAAATTTTTTGGGTTTTTTAAAATGGGTTTTTGTTTTAGTAGATTTCTAAAGTTGATTTTCTCCAATTTTAAGATTTTGTCGACCACAGTGCTCAACTTGAGGAGGATTATTATGAACATATAAAAAGCCCTTAAAAAAATTGAAGGGTGCTAAACCCCTTGGGGAAAAATTTCTGTTAAAAAATTTTTTAAAAAATGAAGTGGAAAAAATTTTAAAGTTGTTTTAGCTTTTGCTATCTTCGGAGGTCTTTTGGGGCCCCCAAACCGGTCTTTTTTGGGGCGGGATTGTTTTAAAATTGGGTGTGTGCGGGGGGGATTCTTTTGTGCAGTGGGTGTGCGGACGTGGGATATAAAATCAAAAAACCGTTTAAAAATTTTGGAAAAAAACCCAGCTATGAAGTATAAAATGGTTTAAGAAATCAAAAAACAGAGAAATAAATGTTCTTTAAATTTTGGGAATAGTAAAATTTAAAAACCTAAAAGATGAAAAACTATAAAACAAAAGTTTGAAATTTGCAAAAATACACAAATAAAACCGAGTCAAAAAATGGAGTTTATTTTAACCCCAAAAAATTAATCCTAGAGAAATGAAATTTGGTTTAAAAAAAAAACGACCCAAAAATTAACTTTTTGATGAAACCCGGGGATGTTGATGGTGCCAAAACCATTTTAAAACTAGTCGGGCATTCATGTTTTCCAAACCCAAAAAAAAATTGGGAAAACGGGCCCGGTTATAAGAGATGACCCCTCGCGCTTTAAAACAATAATAAACCCTTTGGGAAAACAAGAAAAAAGGGAATTTTTGTAAAATTTTAAAAACCCAAAAATTTAAAAAATAAATAAAACAAAAAAAAAAAATTATTTAAATTTCCCTAGACATAAATTAGACCCCCAATGAATGTGTAAAAAACCATCCCAAAAAACCCAATGACATCCATTTACGAAAACATAAAAAGAAACCCAACCTTTATATTTAAAAACAATCCCCCAATGGTATAAACAAGAGAATCAAAAACCTTTTCTGCAATAAAAACGCTTTCAATGATGCGAAACAAAATATCATAAAGCATTACAAAAATTTGGTTCCCCAAATTTAACCAAATACAATACATTCAGAAAAAACCCCCAAACCCAGAATTAAAAAGAAAATAGAAAAGGGCAAAATTTTTGGTAAACCCAATACAAAGGGAAAAGGGTAAAAACCCAAATGAAGGAAAGAATTTTTTAAAAATTTTTTGGAAAACCTTTCCCCAAAAGAAAAAAATTTTTAAAAAAAATTTATTCAAAAAAAAAACCCTTTAAAAAATGAATATCATGTATCCCCAACCCCAAAAAAAACATGTTTGTTTTTTAACAAAATAAAAAAGAAAATTAAAAGGAAGGGGGGCCCGAAGGAAATCTTGAATGCCCTAAAAAGAAACCAGTGTTTGGGGAATAAATGTTTTCCCCGGCAACTTTTTAAAACAAGCTACGGAAACCAAAGAAAATGAAAAAGAAACATATGTGGGTTAGGAAAACACTTTAAAACCAGATCCCAAACCCAAAAAAAAACCCCCCGGGGTTTTCCCATTCAAAAAAAAAAATAAAAAAATAAAACGAGTGAGCAAAACTTGGGGGACTAAAAGAAAAAAAAATGGGATAAACATATTTGGAAAATATAAAAAGAGCAGCACCATAAACAATTTTTAAAAAAGTTGCACTTATGTTTCACAAAAAAAATGGTTAATTTATGAAAACCAGTTAGAACTTGAACCCCAAAAGTGGGAAATTGAAAAACAATTGAAGGCACGTGGAAATCTTTGTAGCCAAAATTCCCCTAAACCGGGCCCCCCAATAAGCCCCCAGGCCGAAACCGAAGGCAGAAAATGAGACCCTGACCACAGTTTTTGAAATTTCAAGCCCCGCACCCATAAAAGCCGTTGGGGTCCCCAAAAAGACACCCTAAAGGGATAGAAAAACCTTTAAAACCCAAGCTTGAAGATTTTCCCATTCATTTTTAAAATTTTTTTTTAACAGTGTTGTAAAGGGGGGGAGCCCTTAGATTTTTTAAGGACTTTTTTAATTTTTAAATTTTATATATATTATATATAAATTTTAAGACGACTATTTGTTTCACTGGTTTCCATCTAGAGATTTATTTAAAATCTTCTGGTTTTTTGGTTTTGGAACGGACAGACAGTGCTTTTTGCTTTTTTGTAGGTTTATACTTTCTTGTTAAATTTAAAGTCATTTAAAAACCCGAAAACCCGAGAGAAAAACAGCCTTTAAAATTTTTAAATTTTGAAAAACCGAAAAAACCTGTATTGGGGAATTAAAGGGGGCCCACGGGAGGTTTTTTTTTGTTTTTCCCTTTCTTTGAAGAAGCCCTTAAAACCCTTTTCCAAGAAATTTAAACCAATTTGGATTACTAAAATTTGCAGCTGGGGGCCCTTGAGAATAAGCGAGGAAATGAAAACCTGTACTTCGGGGCAACATCTTGAAACTGTGGCACAGGAAGGCCCTAAAAAGCCCCAATACGTCGATTGGGAATCAAAAAAGAAATGAAAAAGGCCCAAAGGGGACAATGGAGTAAACCCAACGGAAAAAGGCCTTTTCAAAAAAAAAAAAAAAAAAAAAAAAAAAACCTAGAAAACGAAACACAAAAAAACCCCTTTGACATTGTAAAGAAATTTTTAAAGTCTAAAAAAAAAAAAAAATACAGGTAATTAGCCCCATTGAATGAAAAGACGGCCCCTGTTGAAAGGAAAAAGGGTTAAATTGTTTAAAAAGGTGGGACTAAATTTTTGGGATTTAAAATTCTACAAGAGTGCATGAGACCCGGGTTTGTGTTTCAGCAAGGAAAAAACCCGTGAGAGGGAAATTTTTGTTCGGGTTCTCTCTCTAAACCCAAGAAATTTTTAAAGGGGCTTTTTTAAAAAATGTATACAAAGGTACAGACAAAAAAAAGGGGGGGTGGGCTTTTGCCCAAAAAAAATTGTAACGTTTTTGTTAAGCAAGCATGTGAACCCCAAACCCTTTAAAAAAAAAAAATGAACGATTTTTAAAGCAATGATTAAAACCCATTGTTTAAAACCAAAAAAAATTTGTAACGTTTTTAAGCAATATTTTGTGAACCCCAATTTTAAAAAAAAAAAAGGGAACAAATTGTTAAGCAATATATGTGAACTATTGCTCTTGCCCAAAAAAAAAAATGTAAGATTGTTAAAAATACTAGGGATTTTTGTAGGGGAGATTGCCATTTGCTGGTGGGGGATGAAAAAATAGTAGGTGGGGGCCCCCAAAACTTAAAAGAATCCCGTCTCCAGCCAGAAGTCGTTCAGGGGCCCCACCCCTTTTTTTATGACGGGGCAAAGAGTTTCTTTGTCATTGGCGAAAACACCTGTTTAAGGGGACTTTTTTAAATAAAGGCCAAAACCCCGACCAGGAATGGGTGTTTTTTATGATTTGAGCTTTTGCCATGAATTGTTGTATTGGGGGAAAGGTTGGAATATAGCGCGTGTGTGTGTTGTTGTTTTGTGTGTTGTGTGGGGTTTTTGTGTTTTTGTGTGTGTGTGTGTGTGTGTGTCGTTTTGGGGGAGGGGGGGTGGGGGGAAAAGGTTGTTGTGGTTTTTCTAAGAAATGGGGAGGGAAATTTTGGGATGGGGTAGGTGGTGAACAAGGGGTCCCCCAAAAAAGTGACGGCCCCAGTGCTTATGATGCTTGCGTGTCCCGCGGCTTTTGCCCGGGAAATTTGGGAAAGGGGGAGGGGATGGGGAGGGTTTGGGGGGAGGAGGCAGGGGGAAGGAGGGGGAAAGGGGCAGCAATGGAAGTGAGACAGGAGTGCCTTGAAATGGTTTTGATAGATTCCGCTTTTGATGGTTGAAGTGTTCGGTGCGGGGGATGGGGGGTGTGAGTTTCGAATGTCGTGGGGTGGACTTTG
The DNA here is from genome assembly GCA_033310375.1 of Conus canariensis. NCBI lineage: Eukaryota > Metazoa > Mollusca > Gastropoda > Neogastropoda > Conidae > Conus > Conus canariensis. The sequence continues at coordinate 8,335 of JAMYXO010003498.1, read as the reverse complement.
CTGGCTTAGGAAAAAAGTTGCCCCGTGCAGTAATGGGAGCGTCATTCAGTTTAAAAGAACCCGGGACTGAAATAAACCCCGGCAAAAAAAAGGGAAAAAAAAATAAGTTATTTAATAGAAAGGGGAAAAAAAAGGAGGAAAATGTCGTTTCGACGTCACAAAATTGATTATGAAAAAGGGGGCCCAAAGGGCCCCAGTGCAGATGGCCCCGAATGTTGAAAACGAAAGTAAAATTCTAGGGGAACTGTTTCGGGTTTAAAATTTTAGCGCGTCTTTTCCCCTGTGTAGTTTTGTATAGGGGGTTTTTTGATTGCCCCAAGCACGATTTCCACTACGTCGGGAGAATTGAAAAGGGGTTAGAAAAAAAAAAAAAAAAAAAAGGGTTTAGCAATCCGGTCAGGGAAAGGGGAACAATGTGCCCTTTGAATGAAATTTTATTACTTTTTTCCCATTATTAATGATTTAAAATTCTCCCCGGTTTGTTAGTCGGGTGTCCCTTTTTGGTTAGCTGACTTTTGGGAAAAGGGTGTTAGAGTTTTTGAAAATCCCGGGAAATACATTGGTTTTTTTTTGCGGAAAGTTTTTTGTAAATTTTGTATTCGGGTTATTTTTGAAGGAATGCAAATGAAAATTTGGAAAAGTTTTTTGGGTTTCTGAAACGGCCCAAAGGCATTTTTGCGCTGGGGGGGGAAATGGGGGGAAAAATTCAAGGGGAATAAAAAGGATCTGTAAGGGATAAGGGGGCCCATTGGTTTTGGGACCCCCTTGAAAAAAGGGGTGATTCACACCCCATGTTTTTAAATTTGGAAGAATGTTTTATTTGGAAGGATATAGTCCAGGAGGCAAAAAAAAAAAAAAAAAGTGTGTATGTGCGGTGTGTGTGTGTGTGTGTGTGGGGTTGTGTGGGGTTGTTGTGCGCGCGGGGCGCGCGGGGCGCGCGCGTAAATGCTGATGCATGTGTGGTGTGTGTTGTGGGGGGGGTGTGGGTGTTATTGGGTGTGGTGGGGGGGGGGGGGGGGGTTTTTTTTGTGTGTGTGTGTGTGTGTGTGGTGGTGTGTGTGTGTGGGGTGCGGGGTGTGTGTGTGTGTGTGTGTTGTGTGTGTGTGTGTGTGTGTGTGTGTGTGGTGCGGGGTGTGTGTGTGTGTGTGTGTTTTTGGTGTGTGTGTGGGGTTGTGTGTGTGTGTTTTGTGTGGGTGGGGGTTTGGGTGTGTGTGGTGCGCGCGGCGCGGCGCGGGGGGGGGCCCGGGGCCCTTTTGTGTGTGTGTGTGTGTGTGTGGGAGGCCAGCATGTGTCTTTGCATGCCCTCTGGTGTGTGGGTGGGGGTGTGGTGGGTGTGTGTGTGTGTGTGTGTGGGTCTTTGTGAGTTTTGAGTGGTAGTGCATGTGTGTTTTTGAGGCGTGATGTGGTGCTTTTTTGGGGAGGGGGTTGTGTGTGTAAAAAGAAAGGGGTTTTTTTGGGGTTTTGGGGCGCGCGCGGGGTTTGGTTTGCGAGGTGCGTGCGTGGTGGTTGGGGGGTTGGTGGCGCGCGCGCGTGTATATGTGTGGTGGGGTGTGGTGTGTGTGTGTGGGGGGGGTTTGTGTGAAATTTAAAGCTTTGATTTTTCGTGCCCCAAACGTGGGATTGTTTTGCATCTTTGCTTGTGCAGTGTCCCCCCTTTCTTTTTCTTTTTTAAAAGTAAAGAAGTCTTTTTCTTTGGGGAAAACTTTAAAAAATATTTTTTCTAAAAAAGACAGCAACAAAGTTTCAATGAAAAGATGGGGAAGGGGGGGGGAGGGGAGAGAGGGGGAGAGAGAGGGGAGAGAGAGAGGGGAGAGAGGGGGATGAGAGAGAAGAGAGTGGGGCGGCCGCTTTGGGGTTGTGTTTTATTTTGGTGTGTGCATGTGTGATGTGTGGTGTGGTGTGGGGTGTGTGTGTGTGTGTGTGTGGTGTGAGCGGCCGCCGGCGCTTTCCCGGTTCGTGTATAAATATTCTTGTATGTAGTTAATTGTTTTAAATATAGTTTTGCCCTTGGAAATTGAGGATGAAAGGAAGGACAACAAAAGGAAAAGGACCCCTGTTAAAAAAGAGAGTGGGGGGGAGGGGAAAAGAGAGGGAAGGAGAGGGGGGAGAGGGGGGGGAGAGGAGAGAGAGAGAGGAGAGGAGGGAGGGAGAGGGGAAAAAAGAGAGAGAGAGAGGGGGTTTGGGGAACCCTGGGTGAGGGGAAAACGGAAAAATTTGAGTGCCTTAAAAAAAAATAGTGTAAGGGGGGAAAGGAGGTGCCCTTTTTTTTTTATGTTTTTTTTTAGGGTGTTTAGGGTTTTTGGGTGGGTGTGCTGCGTGTGTGCGTGCACGGCGGCGGGGCCCCGCGGTGTGTGTGTGTGTGGGGTGTGTGTGTGTGTGTGTGTGTTTGTGGGGGGGTTTTGGTTTCTTTTTTTTAAAAAGGTCGTTTTTTTGGGTTTAAAAAAAGTTTTTTCTTTTCGTCAGTACAGAAAAAGGGTTTAATTGACAAAAAAAAGGTGTATTTGGAGGGGAGGGGGGTGGGGGGGTGGGGGTGGGGGGTGGGGGGGGATTTGCGGGGGTTTGTGTGCCTGACTTTCGTAAATTTTTATGAACTCTTGGATTTGGGGTAGCAAAAAACCATCGCCCCTTTTATTTCCAACGTTGACTTTTGAGCGTGTGGTTGGTTTCCCGGGGTTTGGAAACAAAAAACCCCTTCATCCCATTTCGGTTATAGTCGTTTATCCCATCGACGTCAGCCTTTGCTTTCCTTAGGCCCGGAATGGACCTGGGCCCCCTCTTTTGTCGGTTTTGCCCCAAGATTCTGTAGTGTTATATGTAAAATGCAAACTCCTTACAAAAAAACAGATTTTAAATTTTTTTTTTTTTTTAAAAACCTAAGTGGATCACGGGAAAGGGGTTAGAAAATTTTTCACTTAATTTTTGGTTAGAAAACCAAGGGGCAGGGGAACCCTCAAAGGTCAAAATTTGAAAAGCATTTTTTAAATTGAATTGATTTTGTTTATTTGGGCCCGTAAAATGAATGACCCATTATTGTTTATCCCTTTCAGCTGTTTTTGAAAAAAAAAGTTGTCCCCCGGGGTAAGAAGTTTTTTCAAATTTTTTTTTTTTTAAAAAGGTGTTGATAAAAAAAAAAAGTTATTTTAACCCTTTCACGGAATATGCCCCACCCATCCCCCCTTTTTTTTTTTTTAAAAGCCTTTCATGAAAGCAATTCGACTTTTTGGGAAAAAATAGCTGTTTTATTTTCACCTTTGTTGAAGCGCAAAGGGCCCTGGGCAAAAAGCTTTAAAAAAAATAAACTGCAAAAATATCTGAAAACCCAGAAATAGTTTGAAAGAAAATATATGTGACAGAAAATAGTTAAGATCGCCCCCCCAAAAATGTTGTTTGCAAATTATTACCCCCGCAAATAAAATTTGGGAGCCGAAATAGTTTTGGAATCCCAGAAAATTTTACGCCCGCAAAAGCCTGGAACAAAACTTCTGAAGTAACGCTGCATAAAAAAAATGCATTCACTTTTGGGTTTTCGATGTAAAATATTTGGTAAAAATCATTTTTTAAAAAACAAAATCACAAAAAGAAAAAGTTGGTTAATTTGGTCATATGTATTGTATCATTTTTTTCATAAGAGAAATGCTGATTGGGGGGGAATGTCGAAAGAAAGTAAGAAATACTAGAAAAGGGGATTTTGTTGGCTTGCCATTTTGTTTCTCTTCTTGCATAGAACAAATACTTTTTTTTCAAAATTTTTGTTTTCAGCCAAGTTCAACATTACCTGTTTTTTTAAAAAGGGAAAAAACACATGTAACGGGGGGCCCCACGGGAAAAAGGCACCACAGGCCACGACCCCCCCCCCCCAAACAAACAAACACAAACACCACAAAACACAAACCCCACACACAAAAGGGGGATATGCATTTTTCCCACAAAAAACCATACCAAAACCCCAGTGTGGCGCAGCAATCGGGTCGCCCAATTATGGCACGGCACAAGTGCCCACAGTGTGTAACGGGCACGAGGTTTAAAAGGGCCCAACAGCAAAAAAGTTGTTTACGACGGGCCCGGGCCCAATACTTGTGTTAAGACTGGAGGGGGAAACAAGATGTCTACGGGAGGGGACCGGCAACACGAGGGGGTCTAAGATGGCCGGAAAAAGTTTGTTACAGCCGGGCCCCGGCCCAACACATGATGTCTACAGACTACGGCAAAAAGTTTGGGTCTACAGATGGCCCGGAACAAAGATGTCTACCGGGCCCCCGGCCAACAAAGTGTTTCAGATGGACGGAAAACACAAGAGCCCAAGAATGAACGGCAAACAAGTTTCTTAGAGGGGCCAGGAACACAAGTTTGTCAAAAGACGGGCAGGGCAAAAAGTTGTTCCCGCTCCCCCGGCAACAAAGTTTGTAAACAAAATAACTGGAACAAGGTTACGGTGGCCGGAAAACAAGTGTCAACAGACTGGCCGGCAAAAAAGATGTTAAGACTGGGGGACAAAAAAAGATGTCTTAAGATGGCCGGAACAAAAGATGGACGGAAACAAGATCCCTACAGAGTGGAGGAAACAAAGTTCTACGGGATGTAACGGCAACAAAGATGTTTTACAGACTGGACAAAAGGGGTGTTAAAAATGGACGGCCCAAAGGGATAAGAATGCCAACCCCAAGATGCTTCAAACGGGCCCCGGCCACAAGTGTTACGGCGGGCCCGGCAAAAAGAGTCTAAGATGGAGGGGAAAAAAACCCCACGGGAATGGAACGGCAAAATGTTTTGCAAAAAAACCCGGAAAAACAAGAGGGTTTCAAAAGGAGGCCCAAAACCCTGTTTTAAGATGGGGGAAACCCGGATATCTTAAAAGGGACGGAACTTAAGATGGAAGGGAACCCCAAGGGGTACGAGGGGCCCGGAAACACAAAAAGTTTACGAAGGGACACGGCAAAAAAGGTCTTTAGAGGGCCCGGAAAAAGATGTTCGAGGGCCCCCAACAAAAAAAGAAATTTTTCAGGGGCAAAAAGATGCCACAAAAAGGCAGGCCAATTGATGTTAAGAATTGGCCGGCAACAAAGATGTTACGGAGAACGGCAACCCAATGTTCAGAGGGCCCGGCCCAACCAAAATGAAAAGGGTGGCGGTAACAGGGACGTTACGGGATGCAGGGAAACAGAATTTCCCGACTGAAAGGGAACCCCAAATGTCTCAGATGGGGGGCCCCAACATAGATTCCGGTGGAGGCAACGGGGATGTCTGTTTGCAGGAAAAATGATGCCCAAAGACGAAACGGGCAACAGAAAAATTTTCTCCAGACGGGAAGGCCCAACAAGTGTCAAAGGGACTGGAACGGCAAACAAAAAGGGTCAACAGACGGGCACGACAAAAAAGATGTAAACAGAATAAAATGGCAAAAAGATGTTTCCCAAAAGGAGGGAATAAAAGATTTTAAAAGATGGCCGGCAAAAATTTTTGTTACGGGACTGGAGGACAACAAAAGGTTTTCGTTTGGCCCGGAAAACCCGTGTCTTCAGACGGGAACGGCAAACAAGATGTCTTCAAAAGGGCCGGAACACAAGATGTCTGGGGAACTGGACGGCAACAAAAGGTGTCTACAGACTGGAGGAAACAAGATGTCAAAGACTGGAACGGAAAACAAGATGTCCCCGGGGAAGGGGGGCCCCAACGGCAACAAAAGATTTTCAAAACGGGAGGCAAAAAAGGTGTCGAAGATGGCGGGGCCCAACACAAGTTTTCCCCAAAGCTCCCCCGGCCCAAAAGGGAAGTCAAAGATGGACGGAAAAAGTTTGTTTACGGCTGGCCGGCAAAAAGACCCTACAGATGACCCGGGGCAACAAAAAGAGGGTCTACAATAAAATGGCAAAAATATGTCTTGGGATGGCCGGCAAAACAAAAGTCTGCAAAATTGGCCGGTAAAAAAAAATGTTTTCAGACTGTCGGGGAAAAAGGTACAGACGGGCACGCAACAAAAAAGTCCCGGGGCCACGGAAAACAAGAGTTTCCGGCTGGACAGCAAAAAGAGTCCACGAATGAAAAGAATGACAAGATGCCCAAATGTGTGTTTGTGTGGTGTGTAGTGTGTGTGGGGTGTGTGTTTTGTGTTGTGGTGTGGTGTTTGTGTGTTTTTTAAAAACTAAGGGGAGCTTAGAAGCTATCTATGTTCCGACAAAGTCGGAAGAAAAACTGTGTCCCTTTTGAGAAATATAATGCCCCTTCTTTTTTCCCTTAGCCCCCCTTTTTTCCCCGCGGGTAGATGGGAAAAAGATAAAGGGGAAGGAACAGTCAGCCTCCCCAGCCACCCATTAGGGGGTTACTGCGTCATTTTTTGGATTGGGCCCGGGGCCCAAAGGGGGTTTGTGGGGCCCAGTGCTTTTGTGCAGGAAATTGGGGGAAAATTCCCCAACAGGTTGTTTGGTTTGGGTTACCTGGTTCTTTAAGTTTTTTTTTTCCCCCAAAGTAGTCAAAGGTTAAATTTTTGATGAGCCGGGCCCAAAAGCAAAAGGGGCGTGGTTTTAAGACGTGTTAGCTGGTGATGCCCGATGGGGGGTTTTCCTACAATAAAACCCCAAAACAGGGGCATTTTTTTCCCCATTTTTTAGATTCATTAAATATCAAAAAAAAGGGTCCGTGCCCCGCGCGTGTGTTGTGTGGGTAGGTGTGTGTGTTTGTGTGTGTGTGTGTGTGTGGGTGTGTGTGTGTGTGTGGGTGTGGTGTGGGGGTTGTTTTGGAAAACCCAGCTTGCTTTGCGTCCCTTGGAGCGTGGTGCGTTGCGGCGCGGGGTTTTTGTGTGTTTTGTGTGTGTTTGTGTGTGTGGGGTGTGTGTGTGTGTGTGTGTGGTGGGGGTTTTGGGGGGTTTTGTGTGTGGGGAAAAAGCGCACGGGGCGGGGCGCGCGGGTTTGGTGTGTGTGTGATCATGTCCCCAGCGTATTTTCCTTTATTTTAAAAAAATGCTTTAAACCAAAAATGGAGGGGTTTTTTGAGCAAAGTTAAAACCCAAACAACAAAAAAACCTCCCAAGACAAAGAAAAAAGGGAAGGTTTAAGAGTCAGTTTAAAAATATTGGGTTATGAGATTGGGGTATAAAAAAAAAAGAAAATTATCTTATTTTTGAAAAATTAAAAATATGTTTACAATACCTGTTGAGAGTTTTGGGAAATATAATCCCTTTTGGGGATCAGGTAAAAAAAATTTACCGGGGGTTGAAAGTTTGTACCCCCGACATAAACGAAAAAATTTTAGTGAACATTTTTTTAAAAGGGCCCCAATTTCCATGAAAAAGGGGGAGTTTAGAAATTTTTCCTTTAATTTTAAAAATTTGGGTTGTTTAGTGTCTGATTTTGGTTTAAATTTTGGGAAAAGGGTTTCCCTTTAAGACATTTTTTGAGGGGGGTTTTTGTTCTTTTGGAAAAGGACATTGTAAAAAAGCAGGTTTTGGGGCAGGTTTTGCTTTGTATTTTGGGAAGTATGAAAGGGTGTATGTGTTGTACAGTGTAGTTTTTTTGTATGTAGGGTTAAATTGTGTTGGGTGTATTTTATTTTGTACAGGTGATTTTGGGGATGTATGTATGTATGTATTTTTGGGGTTCATGTGTAGGGTGTTGTATATTTTATGTGTGAAATTTTAGAAATTATAGGGAGGGGGGACCTTTGGGGATGTTTTGGGGGTTGTTTTGTATGGGGGGGGTATGTAATTGTATATTGAAATCATGTTTGTAAAATCTGTATGTTTTTATTTATGCAGTTTTGTAGGTTTCATGTATTTTTGGGGGGTTTGATATTGGTGCATTGTTTTTTAAGGCTGTAAGAGAAAATTTGATGTAATCATTAAAAAAAAAAACTTAAAGGAAACTGAAGCGGGAGAAAAAAAGTAGTGTTGTTCATGAAGACTGTGAAAAAAGCTTTTTTTGCAAAAATAAAGAAAAAACCCTAAACCCCAAACCTATAGTGGGTTGCGGGGAAAACATAAAAATATTTTTCCCAAATAATGCTTCAAAGAAAGGCAAAAGTGCAAATTTCCCCCAAAAAGCTTTGTGGGACTTTCCCCCCAAAATTCATGCAAGCGGAGGGGTAAAACAAGAATTTTAATTTATTTTAAAGGGAAAAGGGAAAAAGTTGGAAGCAAAAGGGAAATCAGAAATTCTAAATTCGCTTCGAGTGGTTTGTTTTTAAAAAACGGAAAATCTTCACGCTTCAGCAGGGCTGCCCGAAGTTTCCGGGGGGGTTTTGGCTTTCCAGTCCTCCCCGAAAAAGAAAAGAGTCCCTGACATTTCTCGTGGGTGGGCGCGGAACGAAAGCTGTTTAGGGGGCCAGCAAGGGGTTAAACTAAAAT
>JAMYXO010003497.1:15000-19987 GCA_033310375.1 Conus canariensis | reverse complement strand
TGTGTTTCTGTTTGTTGTGTCTCGGTAGGGTCTTCTGTCTTTGTTATGTACAAAAACAGTTTTTATGTTCTTCGTATTTTGTCAGAAAACGTACTTGGCGTCAAGGCATGTTGGAACTTTTTCGAAAGCGGCCATGGAAAAGGGCCCCTGTGATGGCTTGGTGGGTGGAAAGAGGAGGCCAAACCTTCATCCTGCCAAAGCAGGCAACCGGGTGCGAAGACTTCTTTAAAAAGGGGAAAGGAACCCAAGAACGGTTCACTACATCTCTTTGGGAAGATGTAAACAGAGAAAAAACTCTTTGAAACCCTGACAAAAGACACAGCCCCATGCAAAGGGACTAGAAAGTACACTCTTTTTTTCCTGTAAGAGAAACGTCATCATGCCAGAACAACCTCTTGCTGTTGCCTTTTTGTCTGACAGGATTCAGTCAATTCAGGGACTCAATGCCCGGGAAGAAAATTTCCAACTCAGTAAATCAAAACACCCATAAACTGAATGGACCCCAAAAAACCTACCCCCAGTGCCACATTTGATTCAAACAAAAGTTGCCTGTGTGGAGGAACACGACAAAGCCCAAAGGCCCGCGCACCTGATTCCGAAATCCTGGACGTTCTCCTGAAAAAGGTGACTTTGTTGCAGCGTGATCAGAAGCAGGGTAGTCGGGAAAGTCAAGGACTTGATGAGGAAAAGGAGGTGCTATATTTTAGTTTTTGGAAAAGAGTAAAAAAGTTGGAATCCTCAATTTTCCCGTCACCAGATAATTTTGGGTTTTTTTTTTAGACATCATCCAAAACAAAACCAAAGCAACAGGGGCGATTTGGGCGGACATTTCAGCTTCGGAAGTCGCCACTTTTTTTTTTTTAAAAATGCATGATTGGCGTTTCCCATCATTTTGGGTGGTAGGTTTTCCTCTTCCATCCATTTTTTTTTCTGGTTCTACACACCCTTTTGAACACCCCACTTTTGGGGGATTCCTTTTGGGTTTTCCATAAAAGACATTTTTTTTTTACTTAAAGTGTTTAAGTTCTTTTATAAAACAGGAAAGTAACAAGATTTACCCAAAATAAATTCGGGATCAGAAGTAAATAGTTTCCTTTTTTGAAATCACCAGCTTTGGAAACTAAAAAAATAATACAAGGTTCATAAACTTTTTTTGCTCTTTTCTTCCCGGGAGGTTGGTCTTTTTTGGAAGTTTCTGGCAATGTGTAAAACGTAAACTACGTTACAAGGCTTGTAATCTACGTTATAATTATTTTTGATTTTGAAGGTAATGTTACCTACTTTTTATCACCAGTTCGGGGGGGAAATTTAGTGAAAGGGGTTTATTAAGTTTCAATTTTTTTTTATACATTTTTGTCCTTCTATTGTTTTGCTAAATAAGAGATTTTTTTGAGGAGTTGGTGGATGAAAAAAAACTTTTTTTTCCTTTAGCTGTTGAATTCATATAAAGTTTTGACGAGTTTGCTTAGAGAAAGCAAACAGGCGTAGTATGCTATGAAACGATATTCATTTCTGGAGTTGAAAATGGAAAGTATTGGTGGATTTTGTTTCCTGTTTTGCGTTCATTGAATTTTAAAGCTAGCAATGTGGCGTAACGCAAATTACAACATTCGTTTCAGGCCATTGTGTTCAATGAAAAATTGCTTTAAAAAACTGTTTGAGGCTGAGATTTTTTTAAACCAAATATTGCAGAAGGGTTGTTCTGTGAAACTAATAAAAATTTCTGTTAAAATCGATTTGTTTCCTTTTATGATATTTTGCTGGTGTTTTGACCAGTAAAGCTTTCCATACCTTTTTGCTGAAAACTACTTATGTTTTGATCAGAAACTGAAGGTGGGAGGCACATCTAAACTATATATGTCCTGTTTCATGACACAGTCCAGTCTGTTTTTCAAACTGTTCAAAGAAGGTGCTTGAGTAACACTGGAAGGAAGGCGGTTCCAAATCACCACATGTTGAGAGAAGAAGTTCTGTTGGAGACTTGTGCTGCATCTGTGTTATTTTTTTTTCAGCTTAAAGCAATGTCCCCTGGTGATTGTCCTAGTCTCTTTCTCAAACAAGGAGTTTTCCAACATGTACAGTCCATGTGTATACTTATACACTTCTATAAGATCTCCTCGTATCCTTCTGTAAGACATGCTGGGTAGTTTCATCTTTTCTAGCCTTTCCTCATAACTCAAACCTTTCAGGTAAGTTGTGCTGGCCCAGACCTAGTGCGTAACAATGAGAGACAGAAAAGTAAGAGAACAAAATGTGAACGTGTTTTGCGACTGTACGTGAGCGCGAGCGAACTGTGCACCTATTTCTGTGCGTGCGATAGTGGAATGCAGTAGTTTACAGTGGTAGGCATCTGTGTAGAGCTGGCACTGTGGTTTTTAAATGCATTAGCAGATTTTGACCAATACCCCATATCTCTCCCATCACGTTCTCACCAACACCTGCCCCGGAAGGATGACGAAACTATAGATCCTAAACAGTTCAATACACAACAGATGATCGGAGTAAAGAATAAAGAATGACTGTTTCTTCAACGGCATAGAATGGATGCCAAACGATTCAACCAGAACAACAACACCAGAGAGCGGAAGCGCTCGCCGCTGCTGAATAAGAGACAATATTGTGTCAACCCCAATATGGTATCATAATCCAATAATAAAATGAATGTACACTGTCACTGCCCTGAACTCAAACAGCGCAGTATCACCAAAACCGATAGCGATCGAAAACAAATGACCGGCGAGGCCATATATAGTAACGAAGACCCAGACATACTAACAAAGCGGAGCGACAGGACGGCGCCCCCCTGCTGGGCTGTACGTGACTAGGCATACGCCTAATCAATTTCAACTTGCAACCAAATCACTGCACTAACTTAAAATAACACAATAGATTTAAAAACTACCTATTCCAACTTCCAATCATAATCACAAAATGAAAACATAATGCATTAAATATATCAATGCATAACACCGCAAATATTCATCAATTCAAACCACCAATGTCATATAATTCACCAACTTCACACAAACAACCATATACCATTTTCTTTCCAACTACAATATCCACCTACACACTCACTCTTCCCCCTACTCGAGGTCAAAGCACACCACCATCCCCCCTCCCATTATCGCTTCGGCGCAACAGCCATCCTTCATATGAACAGAGGGGCATACGAAATAATTTTCTTCTCCAATCAAAAGAAAAATAAGAATAAACAAAAACCTATTATAATCCTCATCAATTTTCATATATACGAACTTATGGTTTGACTGGATAATTACCGGAATAAAAATACCATGTTTTTTTTTTTTTTTTTTTTTTTTTTTTTAACGAACGACGGAGACACAATTCATTTTCAACGAACGACGGAGACACAATGCAGTGAAAACCACAACCACCGCACATACCGACATTCGGCGCGGCGCGCGCGCGCATGACGATATTCTCTCGCCTGAAACAGTAGCGCGCATCAAGCATATGACACCTCCCTCTCACTCCTTCCCCCCTTGTCTACAAGCCGGCGCGATTTACGGCCCCTAGATCCTCTGTGTGTGTGGTTGGTTGGTTTGTTTGTTTGTTTCATATATTATATATATATAATTTACTAAACTGAATCGCGCTTCTCACGTTTCGCCTATGTACAAACGACGCGTTTCGATCCAGAATCATCTACCTCCAACTCCCTTCTTCAATGAACAACCTGCCCTACACTTCTCACCTGGAGTTACGATGACCAACGAAGACAATACAGGACAAACACCCGCCAGAGCAACTCCAGACCGGGGAAACCCTCGCTCCCCTTGAAGGCGTGGACACTGGTGGCAGACACCGACACACAGGTAACTTCTTCTAGGAATCCCGAGCTGTCACAAGGACACACCGATGGGTTTCCTGGCAACCCACTAAACAAAGTGGTAAAAACCACCTCACCGAACGCTGGATCAGAAGACCTCCGTCTCGAGCCAGGAGTCGCAAACAACTAAATCAGACAGTCAAAAAACAGACGACACTTAGAGTTGACAGACATCATGAAACTGAGAAGGCCACACCCTGACTTCGACCAATCATCAATAAGCAGCCCAGGGAACGGCACGACAAAACTCCAGATAGGGGCATAGATAGAGACAATCGTGTACAGACTCGAAACCAACTTGCCAGAAGACCAATCAGCAATAAGTCACCTAGGGTGATGAGACCACACTTCCCAATATGGGAACAACTGTGTATCGGCACAGACTCTAGATTATAAATCCCTCCAATCATCAATCGATAACCACCAACAGCTTGTACACAAGACCAAATGTGGACACAACCATATACAAGCACCGATCTCCAATAGTTGGTCAAACAATCACCCATAAATCACCAAGGCAACAGACCACAAAATCACAAGAATGGATACAGTCAAACATAGGCACAAACTTCACCCTCTTTAGTCGATCACCTACCAACAATGACTCGACCAAAACACACACACACACAAAATAAAATATGCATCGTAACTCCCAAATATCGACACGGGAAAAAGAAATAACTGACCGCTGCAACAACTCCGCCTTACAATATGCGAAATTATGTCCCTTGAATGTCCGTGCGTGACAGTCTCTCTCTCTCTCTCTCTCTCTCTCTCTCCGACTCTCAGCCCGTGTCTCCTCTCTCTCTCTCTCTCTCTCTCTCTCTCTCTCTCTCTCTCTCTCTCTCTTCTTCTTCTTCTTCTCTTCTTCTTCTTCTTCTTCTTTTTCTTCTTCTTCTTCTTACTAATGAGAAGCAATTTTTGAGAAACCTTAAGTTTGAAACTGTTTTGCGAAACAGGAATAGCATAAGGGGTGCGCACGCTTGCGCGCGCGCACACCCACAGCACACACATACACGCACGCATGCACACACACACACACACACACACCACACACACACACACACACACACAACACACACACACACAGAATCTCTCTCTCTAATATATATTATATATATATTATATATATAT
>JAMYXO010003497.1:0-5000 GCA_033310375.1 Conus canariensis | reverse complement strand
ACTCACTCCTCCTCATCTCTCTCTTCTCTCTCTCTCTCTCTCTCTCTCTCTCTCTCTCTCTCTCTCTCTCTCTCTCTCTCTCTCTCTGCGTAAACAACCTTACCCCAGGCAATCAAGTAACGATTTATATTTTGTGCACAAGAGTTTTTATTTCAACAGTGAACCCTCTCTCTCTCTCTCTCTCTCTCCTCTCTCTCTCTCTCTCTCTCTCTCTCTCTCTCTCTCTCTCTCTCTCCTTACAAGAAAGTATCAACAAGTTATTGGGATGGTCTGAACTTAATCATATGCGACTCCACCCCCCCCCCACCCCCCCCAAAAAAAAAATAAAATAAAAATTAATTACTACCAGACAAAAACGTCAAAATATTGCGTTATTATGTAAACATGTGTCCAGAAAGATTTACCAGCTTTCCAGAATGAAACACTTTTTAGATCAACATAGCCGTAAGTTGTTCTTTCATGTCTATGTTGAATCTTATATAAACTATGCCTCAACAATATGGGATTCCGCAAGTGACAATATTTTAAAACCTTTATTCAGTTTACATAGACGTGCCATTAAACTGATCCTCCTGAAGTCCTCCTCCCCTACTTTCTCAGAATATAAACATTTAGGAATTCTGCCTCTAAAATGGAAGCTAGTTTACAACAAAGCTATCTTTATGTTTATAATAATGTCCGACCGTGCCCCTATGGCTTTGAAAAATAGATTCGAAATGAAGAAGATTCGTCATGTTTACAAGATAAAATTACTTCTTCCGAGAATAGATCTGTTTAAATCAAGCTTGTTGTACTCTAGTGGCTGCTTATGGAATTCTGTTATAACTTCATTCGATGTAAATACAAGCCTCCGAGTCTTTAAAAACAAATATCAAACACACCTTATGACGCAATACATGAACAGCATCTCCTGATCCTTATGATCAGTGAATATTTACTTTTATATCCGGCCTCTCTCTCTCTCTCTCTCTCTCTCTCTCTCTCCTCTCTCTCTCTCTCTCTCTCTTCTCTCTCTCTGTTTGAGTAGGGTTGGTTGTGAACGGAGGGGTAGATGGGGTGAGGTGGGGTGTTTGTGACGAGGGGCGAGGATGGAATTGTTTGCAGAGAACACGGGATAGAGAGGAAAGGGGAATTGCGTGCGTATCTGGAGGGCGCAAAAATGTGTGCTGTACGACCCCTTCCGGAACAGATTCTTGGTTTTAATATTGATTTACTATCATATTGATTTCTATTTGTGATTATTATGTGTTCTGTATTTCTATCTTTTTCAGATCATGCTATTCGATAGATGTAATGTTTGTCAATGCATATGTATGTATGTACGCATTGTGTTATATTTGAATTGTAATGTTATTATTTTTAATCATTATCATTCATTACAATTGTTACTGCCGTTATTATTGGATATTTGTCATCATTATCATTGGGTGTGTAGAGTGCTTGGAAAGGATTGTGCGACAGGTGGGTGTTTGGTTAATGGTTGGGGTGTGGAGGGTGGCTTTTGTGTTTGAAATGTTTCTTTTTCATTTTTGAGGGCAAGATGCAAACAAGCCTGCCATGTGCTTATTCTTTTCCCTCATTAAACAAATTGTTCGTTCGTTCGTTCGTTCTCTCTTCTCTCTCTCTCTCTCTCTCTCTCTCTCTCTCTCTCTCTCTCTCTCACTCACTCTCTCTCTCTCTTCACTCACTCACCTCTCTCTCTCGCTCTCACTCACTCACTCATTCACACACTCTCCTCTCTCTCTCTCTCTCTCTCTCTCTCTCTCTCGCTGTCGCTCACTCACTCTCTCACTCTCTCTCGCTCGCTCGCTCGCTCTCACTTACTCACTCACTCTCTCTCTCTCGCTCTCACTCACTCACTCACTCACTCACTCACTCACTCATTCACTCTCTCTCTCACTCACTCTCTCTCTCTCTCTCTCTCGTCTCTCTGTCTCTGCTCTGTCTGTCTGTCTGTCTGTCTGTCTGTCTGTCTGTCTCTCTCCCTCTCTCTCTCTCTCTCTAAATGAACTTATCCTAGGCGAGCAAGTAACGATTTATATTTTGTGCACCAAATTTTTTAATTCAACGATGATTTTTTCCCCGTTTGTTCAGTAAATATGTTATACATACTGTGTCTGTGTTTCTGGTTTCTCTCATTCTCATTCCAGAATCAGTCTGTAACAATATGAGCATGTACAGGATTAGGGCAGTCACAACACTACAATGTATGTTCCGTGCAACATGTTCCTAATGTCAGTGTGCCCATCGGCGTGTTGGATTCCCGGACCACATGTTGACGTCTTCCTGCCTGCCCTCTGCCATGGACAGACCAGCCTGCACCAGCACTGAGTATCGTACGCTTTGGGGCATTGACTACAGAGCCATGGACAATTCAGCCATCAAACTCGTTTTCATCAGTGAGCCTGTCAGCGTGTTCAATGAGTGGGCCTGAGATGTCTCCGTTTTGGATCCCTCCCAAGTCCCATAACTGAGAAAGCACTGGTCTGTGGTCTCCCCTTTGCTTCTTTCCTGCCTCCTTTTTACATCACTGTATCCCCTCCCAATCCCATGGAATGATCTCTCTACGCCAAAACAGAATAGGAAGTGGTCTGCTGCATTTATTACACTGTCACGTAAGTTTGAGGCATCCAACTGGTTTTCATCATCGTGTCCGCTGTGTCTTGGATGACTAGGTGGTGCCTAGAAGATCTGTGTGTGGTCCGTCCTGTTGCTATGTATTGACTGATGTGCTACCAAAGTGGAGTGTGTTAGGCGTAGGGCGTGGACAACAGAGTCATGGATGTTTCATGCTTTGAACTGTTGTTTACGGTGTGTCTGTCCATGGGTGTTTCATAAAAAGACCACATCATGACAGCCTTTGCTTTTGGCCGCTCCCACGGCCATTTAGCGACCAGTGCAACTCCCAGGAGTGAGTATAAGCTGGATTGGGGAAGCATTCAACCGCCATGGATACTCTGTGAGTCTAAAGCGTTTTCACCAGTGTGTCTGTTTATGTGTTGAGTAAGTAGGCCATGCAGAATAGGATAACTTCTTGTCTGACTCACTGCCAAGTAAGGACCGATACAGCATGAACATGAACTATTTCTTGTCTGACTCACTGCCAAGTAAGGACCGATACAGCATGAACATGAACTATTTCTTGTCTGACTCACTGCCAAGTAAGGACCGATACAGCATGAACATGAACTATTTCTTGTCTGACTCACTCCAAGCAACAAGTAACGTGTTTACCTACGCATGACAGAACTATTTTGTATCACTCATAGAGCAACATAATATTCTTGTCTGACTCACTGCCAAGTAAGGACCGATACAAAGTGAACATGAACTGGTCTGGTGAATCCCCCAAGCAACAATACGTGTTTTAGGCATGGAACTAGTTTTTTATCAACATAGAGCAACATAAAAGGTCTGTACTAAAAGTACATCGCATGAACTTTGACCTATAGTTCTCTGTTCTACCTGTCACGTCGTCATTCATCGACCAGGTCTCCTACAATGAACTTTGACCTATAGTAGTCTGCTTCTAGCCTGTCATATATTGCATTCAAGACCAGTCCCCTGATGCTAGGAGGTCTAGTACTGAACAAGCTACAGCTGACCTAGTTCTGAGCACCACAGCTGATGCTATGAAGTCTGTACTGAACAAGCTACAGCTGAACCTAGTCTGAGCACCACAGCTGATGCTATGAGGTCTGTACTGAACAAGCTACAGCTGACCTAGTTCTGAGCACCACAGCTGATGCTATGAGGTCTGTACTGAACAAGCTACAGCTGACCTAGTTCTGAGCACCACAGCTGATGCTATGAGGTCTGTACTGAACAAGCTACAGCTGACCTAGTTCTGAGCACCACAGCTGATGCTATGAGGTCTGTACTGAACAAGCTACAGCTGACCTAGTTCTGAGCACCACAGCTGATGCTATGAGGTCTGTACTGAACAAGCTACAGCTGACCTAGTTCTGAGCACCACAGCTGATGCTATGAGGTCTGTACTGAACAAGCTACAGCTGACCTAGTTCTGAGCACCACAGCTGATGCTATGAGGTCTGTACTGAACAAGCTACAGCTGACCTAGTTCTGAGCACCACAGCTGATGCTATGAGGTCTGTACTGAACAAGCTACAGCTGACCTAGTTCTGAGCACCACAGCTGATGCTATGAGGTCTGTACTGAACAAGCTACAGCTGACCTAGTCTGAGCACCACAGCTGATGCTATGAGGTCTGTACTGAACAAGCTACAGCTGACCTAGTTCTGAGCACCACAGCTGATGCTATGAGGTCTGAGTGGATTATTTGTCCCTTTTACTGTCCAAGGTTCCAACTGAGGAATCCTCCGCGCCTTCCATGATTGACTGTCACCTGCCACGCGGCTCCAAGATCTGTGCCAGTGGAGGGCCCTGATGCCAATTGGCCAATCATCCTTTTCTCTTAAAAGTCATTTTAAAGCGTTTAAAGCCATCTGTGAGAGGGTTTCCTCCCTTCACACACACACACACACACACACACACACACACACACACACACACACACAACACACACACACACACACATCAATCAATCAATTTGCTGTCTAAAATCCTTTATGTGAATGCGTTGAAGTTCTATTGATGTACGTAACAAACTCACACGCCTACATATATACACATCCAGGCATCTTCCATCCAACATCCTCCTCCTAAACACACCTACACTCAAACGCGGTAATGTACACGCACACAGACACAGACACACATACTCACGCACGCACACAGACGCACAGCCGCGCGCGCGCGCACACACATACACGCACGTACGCACGCACGCACGCACACACACACACCACACACACACACACACACACACACACACAAACACACACACAACACACACACACACACACACACACACACACACACACACAACACACACACACACACACGCACACACTCTCTGTCTGTCTGTCTGTCTGTCTGTCTGTCTGTCTCTCTCTCTCTCTCTGTGTCTCTCAACACAC
>JAMYXO010000349.1:45000-51311 GCA_033310375.1 Conus canariensis | reverse complement strand
CACCGACCAGATAAAAAGGAATTTTTAAAAAAAGTAAACAAAAAACTTAAAATTTTTTTTAAACGCTCACATTAAAAACCCCCAAAGGGCGTTTATACTTTAGTTTATGAGTCCAAGCACAAAAGCCGTTGTTTTTTGATTTGATTAACTTTTATTTTTTGATTTAAATAAATATTTTGAGTTAGAAAAAAAGCCCCTTTGGTAAGATATATGAAGGGTTTCAGATGAATTGTTTGAAGCAATGCTCGGGGAAGAGCGTTTGTAAAAAGCTTTAAATGGGGTCGTTTTAGAAGTTATTGATCCAAAAAAGGGTACAGGCAAACGTTGAAATGCTATTTCTCAAGTTAAAGTAAACTAAAATAAACCCTCCGTTAAAGTAAGGTTATTTGTTTAATCGATTTTTAACAATAAACGAAGAAAATCTGAAGTCTGGGTTCAACTAAACAGCAGACTATTCTTTTTTAAAATACTTACACCCGGTTGGGCAGATCAATTCTTACACATTTTAAATGAAGCCCTGAAGAGCTAAAATGGAGGCTTGGTTGTCAGAGGGTGAAGCCCTGACATCAGATTAAGAAAAGCTAAGTATGAGCAATTGTAGAGGTTACTTCCACTGCCCCCCAACTTGTTGCAAAGAAAGCATTTTTTGAACATAAAAAATTCAGACGAAAAAATGTTTTATGTGGTGCTTTTCTTGCTGGGCTGCTCACGTTGCCAAAAATCAGAGAGAGTTTTAACTTTTTAAATTGGGCAAAATTTAACTTTAGGCTATTTCCTATGGGTGTAGACAAAAATTTATCAGTTTTTAAAAAAAATGAAAAAGAATTTTGTAAATGTTTAAAACCCTGTAAGTGGACGGCGAAACATTAAAAACATTGTAATTAGCCCAGTTGGACTTTTGTACAGAACTAATTACCCCCGAGAAGGCAGTAAAGTTATTTTTAAGAACTGGAAAACGGTTGCAAAATAGTCCATATTTTGTTTCGCAGACTTCGAATCATCATTGTTCCTTATGAAGGACCAAACCCACAGAAACTTTTTTAAAACGTCTTAATGGTAATCATCAGTTTTTGCTATTTCCCTTTATCTTTGTTAGGTCGGATGGCCCCCATTAAAAGCCAAAAATTATACAGAGGACCAAATCTGCAAAATACTTCTTAAAACGCTGCAGCAAGTGGTAATCCCTGTTTAATAATCTGAATTTATTGAAATCATAATGACCCCTTTAAAAGACCAACAACGTTGATCCCCACTCACTGTTGGATTTGTGGGGTTTTCCCAGGAAATCCAACGAAGAGCCATGATCACATAGGGAAATTTTAGAGGAGCAGCACATAACAATTGCAATCTTCAACTAAATTTTGACCAGACTTTGGAATTTCCTATATTCTTTCCAATTGGGGTTTAGCTCTCATTTTAATGCAAGCAGTAACCCAGCGACTTAGGGTGTCAGCATTCCCAAAGTCATCAGAAAAGAATGTGTTTATTTAAAAACATGTTTTTTTACGTTATGAAACAATGATGGGTTTTAGAGTACTGGTATGCCCTTTAAAAGGGGGGGGGGGGGGGGGGGGGGGGGGGGGGGGGGGGGGGGGGGGGGGGGGGGGGGGGGGGGGGGGGGGGGGGGGGGGGGGGGGGGGGGGGGGGGGGGGGGGGGGGGGGGCAGAAAGTCTAAAAGTGTAAATGACAAAACCACAAAAACTTGTGCCTATCTTCGGGCAAAAAAAAATTTGTCTGTCATTACAGACTTCTCAATTTTTTTAAGAAGGGTTTTGAAGTTGAAGCTGTTCATCGTATAATTGCTTTGATCAAGAACAGTTCTGAACCATAAAAATGAAAAACATGATTCAGAACTAAACCCAAAAGTGTTCAAAAAAAAGACTTTTTCAATTGAGAAAAACAGCTGTTTTGGAAAGACTATGGAAAATCCGCCAAGCGTAAAGATTTTAAATTTGGTCACCAGAGAAAACGTTCCCAATTAAGTTGACTTAAAAACCTAATTTCAGGATTAGAAGTTTCATGAAGTTTTTGGCTAATGATGAAAAAAAAAAAGAAAAATTGGAAAACCCCTTTTTTTGGGTTTACTGTTTTAGAGCTGTCGAAGCTTTTGATGTTAGAATTTCTTTACGACTATTTAAAAACCCTTGTATCCAGAGTCCAGAGTTCTGTACACAGATTTAAGTTCATTTTGTATCGAACACCCTACTGAAGATATTATAAAGACATGGAAATAGAGTAGCAAAAGAGCATGCTGGATGGTACGACACATCTGATTCCCCTAAAGATTCGCCTTTGCATTCAACTTTAACAAAAAGGTTTTAGGTAAGATGAAGGATGAATTATTGGAGAGGTGATCAAGGAGTTTTTGGTTTGAGGTCAAAAAAATGTACAGTCTTTCAAGCCAAAAAAAAAGTTTTTTAAAAAAAAGCAAAGGGAATATCTCGCAGTGTTGTGCAGTCAAGCATATCCCATGAAACTATAAAAAGCATTTTTTGGGACAATAAGACTTTTTCATCATGACAACGTAAAACTACGATCTAATCTACATGAGATCAACACAACTGTTGTAACAAAGAAGTCATTAGATGAACAAACACAAAAACGTGTGTTTGTTAATCCAGAGTTTTCATATGCAATCGGCATTGGAGAATAGTATAATCATATGGGCTTATATTTTTCAGCAATCGCACGTTCAATTATATCATCATCTAATTTAGCAAAATTAATATTATTTATTAATGCTAGATGTGCTTTAATTTTTTTGTCATTTCGCAATATTCATGTTCCCATACCCATAAATCAAAATAAAAGCATTTGGGGTTTTAAAGCGATTGTCTGGCGATTGTTCTAGCCAGGGATTGTCAATCTTCTCAAATACTTCTTTAATGATATACTGATACTCAAATAAATCTTGCATTAATTTTAAGACTTTTCCTTTGCCATTTCTGCCATTTCCCTTTGAGCTTCCATTTTAAACCCAAATGTATTTGCGTAGAATTAAAACAGTTCGTTAAGCTTAACTTATCATCACCCAATTCAACCAAATTATTTTTCATTACTGCTAAATGCGCTCGAATTTTTTTAATATATTCCCAATCAAAATTTGAGGTTTTGTCTAGCATGGCATAATCAATCTTCTTAAATATTAGTCTAATAGCAAGATTATAATCAATATTTTTCGCATTATTTCTAAGGACTCTTCCTTCACCATTCTTGCTTCCAGTGCCATTTTACGTAAGGATTCTTCCTTTTCCATTCTTGCCGCCATTTTAATTTAAATTAAAAAATAATTAAGCGACTGGAACTGTGTCTGGAGGGATTATCTGCAGTTCTTCCTTCACAAAAGATCTTTGAGGGGCCGGCCGTTTTGTTGTGTCAGTTTCTTCGTAAATAATACACGGGTGGATTCATTTTCACAATTTTTTTTTATCTC
Source organism: Conus canariensis (assembly GCA_033310375.1). Lineage (NCBI taxonomy): Eukaryota > Metazoa > Mollusca > Gastropoda > Neogastropoda > Conidae > Conus > Conus canariensis. Next base: position 47,878 of record JAMYXO010000349.1, on the reverse strand, counting down.
ATTAGGATCAACACTCCAAACTGGATCTGTTGCCCTGTGCGAGTGTCCCCTTCCGCTTCTCCCGGCGAATTAAAGGTATCTCACTTTCAAACCAAATGGTAATAGTTTGCTTGATGAAGACTCTCCTTCAACAACATTTATTGTTTGTTTTCTGATTGCTTGTACTGGTTTTAGACCTTTAAATTCTTCATTATTCATTGCGCGCAAACTGAGGGCAGCCTTCTAACCCATTCTGTGTTGCGAGAATTGTCAATCAGCTCTCTGTGATACTGGTAGGAGAAAAGTCTTTCAGATAACTGTTTGTTAAAGTTTTCAACCAAACCCTGTGATCTGTGAACACCCGGAATGCTCTTTTAATGGTAACTCTATGTTTTTAACAATAATTGATTCACTTGACCTTTAAATTCTTTTCCATCATCGACTTGAATCATGCGAGGATAAGTTAATGGGCCTCGTTGATATATCAGTTGTAAAGCGACAGCAACAGCAGAAGCACTCTTTTGTGTTAATGGTTCCGCATCTTTGTATCTTGAAGCTATGTCAATGACTGTAAGTGCGTACTTAAATCTTTTTCGTCTAATCGTATCATGGGGTAAATATAGAAGGTCCATTTGATGGGTGTCGTTTGGAGTTATATTCACAAAGTGTGGTCTCTGTATTTGTTTAGGCGCTGGTAGATAAATTTGCCAAATCGCTTGTTTAGATAACCATTCCTTTGCTGTTTGTTCACTGACTCCAGCTGCTTGGCTTAGCTTTTTAATTGCTGTTATTCCCTTCCAATATCCTTTTGGCGAATAATAGATCTTGTTCATTTTTTATTCAGCATATTTGTGCAACAAAATACACAGCGGTCATGCCAAAGACAATAAACAATATTTCTTGCATCTTTTGTTTTTCTGATGGTTGATAAAAGTCGCTAATTTTTGTGGAGGCAATGTCTCGATTGGCTTGCCTGTTACAAGATAATATTCTTTTATTGCTTGATCAACATCTTTAAAATGTGTAAGCTGCATGTTCCCTGTTGTTTAAGTACTGTCGTTAATAAAATCTAACTGCTCCATTCTTTGCTTTTCATAGGTGTCTTGTGCGCAGCTAGTTGCTCCATAGCTTTGTTATGTCTTTTTCTCTCGCCGTCATCACGTAGGTTTACTAAACGCGTAATTACTTCCGCTGAAAGCAAGCGCGTTGAACCACTGCGCCGCCTATCATCATTACGAGTGAAGCATTTTTATAAATGTATTTTTTTTAATTTTACATATGATACTGTCTGGAATTATTCCTTGCTTAACTAGAAAATCTTTCGTAGCAAATGAAGCTGTAATAACAGCAATCAGCTTTGCTGAGTCTTCCAAAGCCTAGTTTGCCAAGATCTGCTGGTTTTTATTTTTAACAGGCTTTTACCAAGCATTGTGTATCCTACACTTAGACCTCCAATAACAGCAGAATGGTATACAGGTTAGTATAGTTTTTTCGGTGCTCATTTTAAAAAATAAAATAATATTTTTCATTAATAAACATGAACTGCGATGATTTACTTCCTGAACTTACAAATGATCAAGTTGATGACCAAGCTATTATGCGCCAAAAGGAAGGCTGTATTCTTTAGCAGCATGTGGAAAAACAAAACAGTACCTTGGAAATGAATTCAGCATAGAACAGATACAACAGATGTCGCCCAAGACATTGTAAAGTATCACAACAGGTATGAAGCGCAACTGGGGTCAAGAATGGTAAAAAGTGTTGGGCAAACGGTTCTTAGTTTGTACACTAAACTAGTTAGTAGATTTGCTCCCATTGATTCTGAACAAGATTTTATGTATGATTTAACACAGGATCCCGTTTTAACAAAGTCATTAGAGTCTCTAGGATGTGATCTATATTACAGATTTGGAACATTGTTATCGCCATTAATCATGGGATTAATTACTTTTAATCATATAGATTTTGTTTCCCTTCAAAATGACCGAGCCAGAAAATCAGCAGAAAACATTGATGGAGAAAGTGACCAGTAAAAAGCCTCCTCATCCTGGGCGCGTTGCAGCAGGAAAAAAATTAGCAGAGTGGAACAAACAAAAAAAATTAATGTTGCAATCACAGAATATAACTCATAATGAAAACATAACACCGCCAACGCCAACAGTTGTTTCAATGCCAGCTGTAAATACACAAGTTGATTCAAGGCCTGCAACACCAAAGTCGTCATGGATTATTTGGATTAAAAGAGTTGGCATTTTTGCGTCATTGCTGTTGGTGGGGGTGGTTATTACGTTTATAAAACATATAAAGAAAGACAGCAAAAACCAAAGCAGCCCAAAAAATCAGCCACTAAATACAAAATCTGAACAAAAAAGAATACCAGAACCGCCAACAACAAAAGATCATTTTGATCCATTTCAGATGGAATAATATTTCAAGAACTTAATAAATAATTATAAGTGACTTGAATAAGAACTTAATAACGACTTGATGACGACTTGATAAAACTTAAATAAGAACTTAATGACGACTTGATAAGAACTTAATGACGACTTGATAAGAACTTAATGACGACTTGATGACGACTTGTTAAGAACTTGAATAAGTACTTGAATAAGAACTTGTTAAGAACTTGATGTTGACTTGTTAAGAACTTGAATAAAAACTTGTTAAGAACTTAAATAAGAACGTGATGCCAACTTGAATAAGAACCTAGAACGACTTAATGACGATTTTTTTCACAATTAATTGTTACATTCTTTTCCGGGGAGACAACTCCCTTCTGCCTTTATGTAGTATCTAGGTCAGACATGTCTGGCCACGGCTTACTCAACTGCACAATAGCCGAGTCGAAGCGCCGCACTGTTTCCAGGTTCGTGTCAAGTTACACATAAGGGCGCCG
>JAMYXO010000349.1:17500-20000 GCA_033310375.1 Conus canariensis | reverse complement strand
CAGCCAAAGTACGTGAACACTATGGTACAAATGCATCAGCTGGGGATGAGAAGATTACGTGTGTGACCGTTTTTGATTACCCCGCCACGTGGGTAGCCACACTCCGACTTCGGGGGATTTTGGGGACTGATAATGTTATGCTAGGAGCTTGTCACAACTGAAGACAATCCCCGCATAACTATGCAGAACATACCAACATTTTGATGTAATGTTGGTGTTTTAGCCTATGTCAACTGGCCTGACAGCCTTAAACCAAGGCGGAATGACAAGTAACATCCGGCCAGAAACAGCGGTCAGAAATCTTACATTCACATAAGGCAACAATTTGTTCACAGTAGACGTGAATATGTGACTTGCTGGTAAAAAGAATTAATATTACGCACCAGGGTGATATTTTGTGTCGTAATGTCAATACAAAATATCTTCAGGTGACATTTTGTACCGGATGATATTTTGCACCACAGAAGGGCTGATCAGTGGAACCTGGCTGATAGTGGAATTCTCATCACAAAGAGTCTCCCAACAAAACCCAAAGGAATCCTTAAAACAGGCAGCGAAAGGTATGCGAAATGTAAGGATCTCTCTCTCTCTCTCTCTCTCTCTCTCTCTCTCTCTCTCTCTCTCTCTCTCTGTATATGTGCGTTTGCATGCACAGTGTGTGTGTGTGTGTGTGTGTGTGTGTGTGTGTGTGTGTGTGTGTGTGTGTGTGTGTGTGTGTGTGTGTGTGTGTGTACGTGCGTCTGCGCGCATGTTCGTTTGTGACAATATGAAAAATACACGCTCACAGATTTGTGTAGATCGCTTTATTGGTATCATTATGTGTGTTTGCATCCAACAATGTTCTCTGTTTCCTTACTGTTCAAATCAAAAAACACAATAACATAATACTAATCATAATGTATCGCAAACAATGAGAACCAATCACAATGTGACAACAATTATAACATATATGATTCACACTAGCAGCGCAGGTTTTTCCCAATCCATTCTCTGTATATCTTACTAAGTTAGGCAGAATAAGGCAGCAGGTCTAAACGTGAAAAAAAAATCACAAAATATTTTTCGCACATACAAAAATATGTCACATGTCATGTAGTCTTACCCCCCGAATTAAACTTCCTAACATCTCCATCCCCGAGTTATCCCCCCCCCTCCCGGACCATCACGCACACAAAGGGTCTCAACCTTTGTGGCCCTCCATGCCCTGGTCCTGAGGTGACGTCAGCTGTGATAGTCCTCTTCACGTTCGTGCCCCTGCTGAGTACGTGTCAAAGTGATCGCTATCGTCAAGGTCATGGACACTGTCATTGGGTTGACGTGGTGGCGCCCTCCGGAAGGGAAACGCTCTGAGTCATGCTGCTGATGTGATCTTGCAATTCTTGTGGTGGGGCTGTGGTGAGAGGTGTTCTGCTCATGTTGGGTCGGAGTAGTATACACAATTCGTTCATTCCTTCTCTCTGATGATGCAGCCTCCCTGAACGGCCTCCAGAGAGTTGGACTCTCTGTCCCGTTTTGCCTGCCTACCAGCCTTATTTCCCCTATTCAGGTTAAAAAAATTGTTAGTTTTCAACCGGTCGTGAGACAGGGAAAATGTTCACCAGTACATTCACTATTGTGATACTCCAAAGATATGTATCAGGCCCACGGTTCAGTTCTCTCTGTCTGTCTGTCTGTCACACACACACACACACACACACACACACACACACACACACACACACACACATCACCACACACACACACACACACACACACACACACACACACACACACACACACACACACACACACACACACACACACACACATCAACACACACACAATGCACACACACACACACACACACACACACACACACACACACGCACACGCGCACGTACACACACACACACACACACACACACACACACACACACACACACACACACACACACCTGTTTCTGTTAATACACTGCTAATGCTCGATCGGTCTTGAAGAAGGAACATATTCATGAGCACATTCTCTAAAGTGGCTTCCAAGTGAGTGAATGTAACATAAATTGAGTTCGCGCATAGGCTTCATTCAATGTCGAATTGTGGAGTTTATCATTGTCTACGTTTTTGTAAGTAAAAGACCAACTTATGTCTTATGGAGCGAACAGGAATAAGCGAATCAAGACCGCCAGTTTGGATATAGGCAAATCAAGATGACACAGAGGGAAGAACAGCCGCCAACATACACCACCGAGGTAACTCAACAACGTTGCAGAGCCTCGTCTGGTGGGTGTCCTCATGACGACTTGATATTGGTTGCTCCCTGCGGAATGTGATGCTTGGACTGTGACGGGGCAAGGTCCTGAATGTGACTGTGCACCGGGGGCTGAGGGGTTGGGGGGGGGGAGGAGGGAGGGCTGGATGACTGGATGAGCAGTATGGAAAGAATGCTACAAAGCGGTGGGGGGGGGGGGGGGAGGGGCAGGGAAAATACGACCAAAAAAAAACATGTTAATGCAGTTGTCTA
>JAMYXO010003496.1:0-19994 GCA_033310375.1 Conus canariensis | reverse complement strand
GGCAGCGGGGGGGCGGACAAATTTCGTGGTTCACCATGTAAAACAGCACCAAGGAAAAAACGGGACCGCTCACGTCTTTTCCCCCAAAATTCCCCCCAAAAAGTGACCCCGGTCTGTCAGGTTTAGACCAATTTTGTCTAGATGGAAGGTCAGTAATTTGATTTTCACTCTGTGGAAGGTTCTGTCAAATGCACGATAGTTATCGTCTAGAATTGGATATCGTGTTTTTTTCCAGCAGCTGAAGTTCACGCGACGTGTGGATGGCTGGTCACCCCTGCACTTCCCCGTTTCGCTCCCCTTATATTGTGTCTTCAGCAGTTCCACTGCGGGGGGGTTGTTGGCGTAAGAAAAAATTTTCCCAAAAATTTCCATCCAGCGCACAATGCGCCCCCTTTTTCTTCCCCTATCGGGGGATCTCCCAGTTCAATGGCTCCAAGGTTACACAGAAAAAGCCTTGTTCTCTGCTGGTCGGGACGGGCATAGGCCAGAGTGGTTTTCCCGCCCCCGGGGGTCCCACGTTCACCCGCCCTGTGCTCTGCAATATTTCGTCCGTCCTCCAGTGGGGTGTGGGCACGAGTCCTGCATCTTTGCCCACGGGATGTCACTGTTGCCTGAAAATGTCAGTGGGTTCAATGTTTCTGGGCGTTGGGAATGATTAATTATAGAGGTGGTGTGGTGGTGGTGGTGGTGTGGTGGTGGGGGGGTGGTGGTGGGGTGGTGGTGTGTGGTGTGGTGTGTGGTGTGTGTGTGTGTGTGTGTGTGTGTTTTGCTGGGGGAGTTTTTAAGAGTGGAAAAAAGGGCATGAACACGACCCCTTTTGAAAAATGTCTTTAATCTGTTCTGTCTTGTCTCTGTCTGTCTTCTTGTCTCTGTCTCTGTCTGTCGGGCTGTCTGTTGGTTGTTGTCTTCTCTTTCCCCCTTCTCTTCTCTCTCTCTCTCCTCTCTTTTGTGGTGTGTGTGTGTGTGTGTGTGTGTGTGTTTACAGGTAAAAAACTAGACCAGACCCTTCCCCACTCAAAAAAGATCTCCCGTGCTATTTAGAATAGAATAAAAATTTAAATTTCGACAGGGACAAATGTGCTTTGTTTATCTGTCCCCCTATCTACTTGGACAAAATTTTTGCAATTGACAATGCTTTTTCTTCCGGTATTATCCCTTATACCTTCATTCTACAAATCATGGATCATACGGTTTTGGGTGATGACGATTTACCCAAATTTGCCAATGGGACTTCGGTGATGATGATAAGGAAATGACGAATATACACCAATCGTTAAGTGTACCCACCTTCCCGACAGACTGCCGACTTGTGGTGAGTAAAGTTGGAGAAAACATGGTGGAAAAGTGCACCACCAGGGTGTGAGTATGGTGTTTGGGGGAACAAAAAGGAAAACAAAGCAAGCTTTTGCTATGATAAGTTGCAAAAAATCATCAATTTATCGGTGGGAAATTACCTTCCAGCACAGTCGGGGGCCCCGTACACCATCAGAAGGCTGTAACGCATCTTGTCCACTTTCCCCGGACGCGATGACGTCATCACACCACCTGAGCTTCACCCTCGTCGGGTGGCCATGTTCGCCAGCAATTTCAAAAGGGCTTTTAAAATGAGCTGCAGCACAAGAAAAAAAATATTACCTTTTGATTTTGTAAAGAGAAAGTAAATGTAAAGCATGGACGGAGAAAAAAAAAAAAAAAAAAAAAAAGGGTTAAAAAAAAAAAAAACACACCAGCCTTCTTGTCGCTGTATTCGGGAAAATTTTTATCAGAAAGGCTTCATTTACTCACGGCAAAAAGACAGCAGGACTTTCTTTCAAGAGACCTTGATAGTTCGGCAAAATTTTAGAAGAAAAAAAAAAAGACATAAAAAACCCCAAAGGGCAGACTTTAGCCCTTTTGACCCCTTTAATACCAAATGTGCCCGGAAAAGGAAAACTGTTCCGGGACTGTTTTTTATGACCTTCCTTTCATTGCTTTGGAAAATCTCTTGTTTCTGATGCGGGTCTTTAGTTTTTGTGTTTTTTAAAAGGGCACAATTCGGAAAAACGCTTGAAAAAGTTATAGGGCTCTGCAGGGTGAAAAGGGATCCTGAACGACCTTGTTTCAGTTCATGAGTGAAAACACATTATTTTTTCCCCCAAGATCGCAATTTTTAGCGAAATTGAAAAAAAAAAACCTTCCATAGGGTTTTTATCACTTACAACGTGGAAAAAACGGGGGATACATCACAATAAAGAAATAGATCGTATTTTTTATTTTCAATGGGGGAAAAGAAAAGAGGCAGGGGAAAAGTAAACGTAAAAAGTAAACAAATGGGGTTTTTCTTGCTCCCAAAAGAAAACCTAACACAAAAATTTTATTAAAGACTGGCACAGCTTTTAAACTTGAATAAAGTCAGACAATACATAGAGAACAATCAAATAGGGGGGGAAAAAAAAAACATAGTGGGGGAAAAACAAGCGTGGGCCCAACAACGAACTGTCTTATGTAATGCCTGGTTTGGTTTGGGGGTGCTTTTGGATTCTTTTTTGCCCCCCTTGGTGGTGGAACAGCACGTTTTTGGGACTGGGGTGTGTTCTATTTGACGCCAGGGCGCGAAAACCGCCGTGTCTCCCTGAGGTTCCGACCCAGGGACAAAAGGCCCTCGGGGGGAAACAAAAAAATTCTGTTTCAAGGGGGATTGCGAGGTTCCCTTTTGTAGCCGTGAAGGTTTTCAATCTGAACATATTTTCTTAATTTCATTTTCCCCAGTTTCTCCACTTAACTCCCCCCCCCCCCCCCCTTTTCCAAATCTTTGCCCCAAATCATTTCTATGAGACAGTTCAGTTGTTGGCCTCGCTTGTTTTTTCCCCCCCCTTTTTGATTGTTGTCTAGATTTTTCTGACTTTTATTCAAGTTTTTAAAAGGCGTGCCAGTCTTGAATAAAAGTTACCTTTTGGGTTTGGTTTTCTTTTGGGGGAAAAAATACCCCTTTTTTAGTTATTAAAATACCCGCTTTGGGGAATGTTGTTTGGAAAAAGTGTAAAAAAACTTGATGTCAGTTTTATTTCGGATTCACCCCTTTGGCCGATCCTCAAAAAATTCTGCACCACAATTTCATGGGGTTTTCTTTGGGCTGTTTACAACTTTTTACCAGCGATCCCGTCCACAGCTAGGGTTTGGTCGTGAACTGCTTCGTTTTTTTTTTTTTTTTATCGGCCTGCTTGGAAGGAGGGCAATTTTTCTTGGCCGACCATTCGGTTCATTTTTCTTTCGCGTGTTGGGGGGGTATGGTCAGGGGGCCCTCGTTTTACATGTAACATGGTGGGTTTTTACTTTTAGCCTTTCCGTGAGTCTCGAACCCAGCCGACGAGTTCCTTTCCTAACCAAACGTAGCGCTTTAACAGATATATATATACAGAGAGAGAGGAGAGAGAGAGAGAGAGATGTTGGTGTGAAAAATTTGTCCACATCTATAGAAAACAATTGTTCAACATATGTTTGGCAGGGAAAGGAACCGATAGGAATCTAAAAAGATAAAGGGGCAAATTCTGTGTGTGTTTTGTGGGGTGTGTGTGTGTTTTGTGTACGCTATAGACCCCAAAAACGGCTCAACCGATTGTCATGAAATTTGGCAGGTACGTCCGTTGTGACCCCAAGGTGGTTTTGGGCTAATCTCTAAAAAAAAATAAAACCGTTTAAAAACCGTTAAAAAACTGTTGTAACGGTTTCAAAGTCATCCTTTTTCCTCTGCTTTTCTTTAAATAGCCGTTGTGACCCTTGCACAGGTACAGGACTACTTCTCTAAAATTAAAAACCGTTACTTGGCAGTTAAAAAACGTTATTTATAACAGTCCCAAAAAACCCTTAAAAACACCAAACCTATAAAAGAAACTGTTTAAAACCGATCTTCTTGAAATTTAGCAAAGGTACGTCTGTTGTCACCGAAAGGGTGGTTTTGGGCTAATCTCTTAAAAAAAATAAAACGTTAAAAACCGTTAAAAAACTGTTATAACGGTTTCAAAGAAATCTTTTTCCTCTCCTTTTCATCAAATGGCCATTGTGACATTGCACAGGTACGGGGCTACTTCTCGAAATTAGAAGCGTTATTTGGCAGTTAAAAAAACGTTATTTAGAACAGTTAAAAACCGTTAAAAACACCAAAACCTATAAAAATGTTCAAAACCCGATCTTCTGAGGTTTGGCGGCCACAAGAGTCATGGGATCGCCACCAAACTTGACATAAGCCTACAGGAAAATCCAGCGGGTAAAATAGGATCATTAGATAGTCATTAGCCATTAAATTTGACCGTTAAAAAACCGTTATTTCAAAATTTTAGGCTGTTCTTGATGAAATTGGGTTTATGCATGTGCGTTTTTAAATGCCGGGAAAAAATGATATACAACTTTTACGAACCGAAATTTAAAATTGACCGTTAAAAAAACGTTATTTTATAAATTTAGATATTCTTGAAGAAATTCGATATACATGTGCATTTTTGAACGCTAAACAATGATATACAATTTTCAAGACCCGAAACTTACATTGACCGTTAAAAACCGTTTTTTTTCTGAATTTCGAAATTTTCACCGTTCTTGATAACATTTCCGTATGAACGTACAGTTTTAAGCGGGGAACAATGTTAAGCAATTTTTACGAACCAAAACTTAACATTGACCGTTAAAAATCGTTAAAAAAACTTGTCATTTTGATGTAGCCCAAAATGGCGACATTTTGACGTTCCATCGCGTACGCCCTTATTTGTTATAAAGCATTTTCCCTAGGTAGGGAAGAGGAAAGGTAAAGAAAGAAGGGTTTTAATTTGGCTGACCAGTGTGATCGGTGTCGCTGGTGGCTATAGACGTAGGGCAATTATTGGTTGGGAAAGGACGGACGTTGTCCATTTGACAGCAACCATGGGCTGGTAATGCGTAGAGTTTTGACGAGTACTCACTGAACGGGTACTCAAAAAGAGCGCAGGAAGGGAAAAATAAGGAATAGGAAGGAGATGGCTTGGGGACACTGACCGGACAGGTTGTTTGAAGAAAAGAGTTCCACCTGCGATTCACCATTACCAGGGAGGTATAAGACAGATGGGGAGAAAAAAGAGAGAAGTTAAGAAAAGGGAAAAAGGGAAAGAATTTTGATTATTCAGATTTTGAAATAGATTACTTAAAACGGACTTCATTCGTGTTTCAGCCCTTTCCCCAGTGCTGTGGCAGCACCAGTTAGGCAGTCGCACAAATATTTGGGCTACAGTGCTGCGGCAGCACCTAATCGTTCCAGGGTTGGAGAATCGAGCTGTAAAAGACAGCGACTGCACCAGTTGTGAGAAAAAAAAGCATTGTATGTTGACCCTAATGATTTTTTTTATTGTCCCCCTGATGAACTCAGTTGATATTTACTATATTTTAAGCCATCTTTTGATTTTGTCTTTGAAAATATTACATTGTTTCTCCGGTGAGGAGGAGAAACCGGTTAAAGATATATGTGTGAAGTTTATGTATAATGAGGTAAAATTTTGGTCCCAATAGTGGATCGTGGAATGATTGTACCTCCACTGGAGAGGAGGAATGAAATTAATTCCTTGAAGACAAAACAGTTGAATATGATGGAAATTGATTATTATTGTTTAGTAAATTATTCCCGGAGAGGAGGGGGAGAAGAAGAGTTATTGCAGTGCGCCTTCTTGGTTTTTTTGGAGAGGTGCGTGTGCACGGAGTGAATGCTGAGTGAGTGTGTGCATGCACTTATGCACAGTATGACAAAACTGTTTAAACGGTTTCAAAGACATCCTTTTTCCTCTGCTTTTCTTTTAAATAGCCGTTGTGACATTTGCACAGTAACAGGACTACTTCTCTAAAATTTAGAACCGTTATTTGGGGATGTTTAAAAACGTTATTTATAACAGTTAAAACCGTTTAAAAACACCAAACCTATGAAAGAAATGTTTAAAAAACCCCATCTTCTTGAAATTTAGCAGGTACGTCTGTTGTGACCCGAGGATGGGTTTTGGCTAATCTCTAAAAAGTAAAACCGTTAAAAACCGTTACAAAACGGTTATACGTTCAAAGACATCTTTTCCTCTGCTTTTCATCAAATGCCGTTGTGACATTGCACAGGTACGGGCTACTTCTCGAAAATTAGAAGCGTTATTTGGCAGTTAAGAACGTTATTTATAACAGTTAAAAAACCGTTAAAAACATCAAAAAAAGGGTTCATACCCCGGGGAAAACCGCCGGGGGGCCCCATAAATATATATTTTTTATTTTTTTAATTCTTTTTTTTCGTTCCCCCCCCCCGTTTTGGGGGTTTTTTTGCCAATTTTTTCCCCTTTCCCCTTTTGGGTTTTTGGGGTTCTTTTCCTTCCTCCCTTTCGCCCTTCCCTTTTCTTTCTTTTTTCTTTTTTTTTCATCATTGGTTTATTTGGTTTTTTAAAATTTTTAGTTCTTTTTGATTAAACCCCCTTTTATTTAAATTTATACTATTATTATATATATATATATATATATTTTTATATATATTATCCCCTAATCACTTTTTTTATCGTTTTTTTATTAGGGTATATTAGGTTTTCTTTATATCGTTCCCCAATTTGTGCCTTTTCAAAAGAGAGGGGAGGAGGAGGGGGGGGGGGGGGGGGGGGGGGGGGGGGGGGGGGGGGGGGGGGGGGGGGGGGGGGGGGGGGGGGGGGGGGGGGGGGGGGGGGGGGGGGGGGGGGGGGGGGGGGGGGGGGGGGGGGGGGGGGGGGGGGGGGGGGGGGGGGGGGGGGGGGGGGGGGGGGGGGGGGGGGGGGGGGGGGGGGGGGGGGGGGGGGGGGGGGGGGGGGGGGGGGGGGGGGGGGGGGGGGGGGGGGGGGGGGGGGGGGGGGGGGGGGGGGGGGGGGGGGGGGGGTTTTCCCTTTGTTTCAATTTTGAACGGGGTGCGTATGTTTGCAGTGCTGAGTTAAAATTTTTAAAAAGTTGAGGGGGAAAACATACGGTTTTCCCCCGCGGGTTTTTGGAAAACACTAAATATTGAATGAGCTGGGGTTTTGGGGCAAGTTCTTCCCTCTTCATCAATAGTTGCCTTTTTTTGTGTGTGAATGTTTTGTGACAAGATTCTGTGTGCTGCTGCACATTAGCTTCTTTCGTGTGAGCTAGGTGGCTGATTTCTGTGCACATGAGCTTGATTTACATTCGTTTTGTGCTCTGTGGTCGGGTTAAATGCATCGATTTTGAATCACGTTCGGTTGCATTTATTTTCCTGTTCTTAGCTTCAGTATTTTTTCTCTAACAGTCATATGGAAATCTGTTTCAGCTACGCACTTTTTCTCGGTCATCACACACTGTCACTAACTGTATATTGACGCCAACAAATTTCATTGTAAAATTTGCCTGAGTGTTTTGAGTATCATACAAAGACTGGGAATGAGAAGGCAGGCAAATGATATCATTGTCAGCTACATGGTTATCAGTACTAAACAGTTTTTTTCCACTGTCAGAATCAGCAGCAATAGAACAATACTGGCAGAGTTGGCAAAATAACCAGATGGAGATGAAAAGCTGCCTTGCCTACCCTTTAGCTTCTTCTGTGTTTCACAGTGGTTATCCCTGTTTAACCTGGATAGGGGCAACCTTTCATGCGATAAACGCTGGATGCTGTGGTAGTAACGTGACAGGGAACAATAAATCGGTTATAGTATAGAACCTTCAGGGACAGACCACATTGTTGGTTTCCTTTGCTTTCAATTTTGAACGGGGATGCGTCATGTTCTGCAGTGCTGAGTTCAACATACTTTCTAAAGTTGACGGGAGATTCATAGCAGGCATTTTCCAACAGACTTGAGTAGGAAACACCTGAATATGTTGAATGAGCTGCTGGTTTGGGGAGGAACAAAACGTGATACTTCAAAGGCAATATAACGATCTTAATAGTACGAATAGGTGTCTGTTAGCAGTGGGGTATGGGACATTGTTGAAAAAAGGCACGCCTTCAGACGCCCACCCTCCTAAAAAGCTTGCAGGTTCGAATCCAGGCAGCAAACAAAGAAAAAATGTGAAGAATGAAAAAAAAAAAGTGAAAAATAGTTAATGTAGTTCGTTAGTCAGTCATGTAGTTAGGTTGTAAGTAAGGTAGTTACTCAGTTAGTTAATTAGATCAGTTTGCTAGCTATTTAATTAGTTTCGTATTTAGTTAATTAGTTAGTTAGTGAGAATTTTTTTTCTTTATAGGGGGTTTGCTTCAACCAGACTTACATGTAGTTAAAGAGCCTCTTACTGTCTCTAAGTTTGCAATTGTCTTTAAAATAAAAAAAGGAGGAAAAAAATTGTATATGTCCATACAATTAAAAGAAAAATTTAAAAACGAGTAAAAGAGAAGGAACAGAGGTACAAATAAGGAAACAAAGAAACAAAGAAGAGATGGAAATAGGAAGATAAAGAAAGAAATAGAACGTACATGTTAAGACAGAGAGGACTGAATGTACCATGAATATATTATGAGAAGATGGTTATATTGAGTATGAGAGAATAATTACTAACTAAATTATAGTAATCAACTAATTATTTTTTTCAGTTACCCACCACGCAGACTTTAGGGTTTGTTTGCCAATTTGTTCATCTCTCTTGGTTTTGTGGTTCTTTTCCTTCCTACCTTCCTTCTGTCCTTCCTTTCTTTCTTCTTTCTTTTTTTATCATCATTGGTTTAGTGGTATCTATAAATTAGTTCTTTTATTGATTACTCTTTTACTTTTATTATATATATATATACATATATATATATATATAATACATAAATGGGCAAATCTGTGTGTTTGTGTGTGTGTGTGTGTGTGTGTGTGTGTGTGTGTGTGTGTGTGTGCCTGTGTGTGTCGTGTACGCTATTGACTCAAAAACGGCTCAACGGTTGTCATGAAATTTGGCAGGTACGTCCGTTGTGACTCGAGGTTGGTTTTGGGCTAATCTCAAAAAAAAAAAAAACCGTTAAAAAACCGTTAAAAAGCGGTTATATCGGTTTCAAAGTCATCTTCTTTTCCTCTGCTTTAGTTCAAAACTAGCCGTTGATACATTGCCAAGGTACAGAGACTACTTCTCTAAAATTTGAACCGTTAATTGCAGTTTTAAAAAACCTTATTTATAACAGTTAAAACCGTTAAAAAACACCAAACCCTATAAAAGAAAAACTGTTTAAAACCGTCTTCTTGGAAATGTAGCAGGTACGTCTGTTGTGACCGAGGATGGTTTGGCGGCTAATCTCTAAAAAAAATAAAACCGCTAAAAAACCGTTTAAAAAAACTGTTATAAACGGGTTTCAAAAGAACATTCTTTTCCTCTGCTTTTCATCTAATGGCATTGTAATATTGCACAGGTACGGGGCTACTTCTCGAAAATTAGAACCGTTATTTGGCTGTTAAGAAACGTTATTTATACAGTTAAAATACCGTTAAAAACACCAAACCCTATGAAAACTGTTTAAAACCGATCTTCTAAGGTTGGCGGCCATGAGAGTATAGGATCGCCCACCAAATTGAATAAGCCTACTGGGAACATCCAAAGCGGGTAATATAGGGTCATTAGATAGTCATTATGACCATTAAATTTGACCGTTAAAAAACGTTATTTCAAATTTTAGGCTGTTCTTGATGACATTTCAGTATTACATGTGCAGTTTTAAATGCCGAAAAATGATATGGAAACTTATACGAAACCGATAATTTTACATTTGACGTTTAATAAACCGTTATTTATAAATTTAGAGTATTCTGGATAGAAGAAGTCGATCATACATGTTGAGTTTTGAACGCTAAGCAATGTTATACAATTTTCAAGATCCGAAACTTAACATTGACCGTTAAAAAACCGTTATTTTCTGAATTTCTAAATTTTCACCCTTTTGATAAACAATTCCGTTTGCACGTTACAGTTTTAAGCACTGAACAATGTTATGCAAATTTTACGAACCAAAACTTCAACGCTGACCGTAAAAACCCGTTATTTTCTAAATTTACACGATATTGATAAAATTCGGTATGCCGTAGGTCCAGTAACGGTAAGTCATTTTTGCAACTTGGATGGTTTAGCAGGCCCCTTAAGGCCTATGGTGTTGACCCTGGAGGATGGTTTGGGCTAATCTCTAAAAAAATAAAACGTTAATAAACGTTAAATAAACTGTTTTTATAACGGTTTCAAAGACTCTTTTTCCTCTGCTTTTCATCAAATGGCCGTTGTGAATTGCACAGGTACAGGGTACTTCTGCGGAAAATTAGAACCGTTATTTGGCAGTTAAGAATATTATGTATAACAGTTAAAAACGTTTTTAAAAAACACCAAACCCTATAAATAAAATGTTTAAAAACCCGATCTTCTGAGGTTGGAGGCCACGGCAGTCATCGGGATCGGACCACCAAAACTTGAATAAGCCTACAGGAAACAGCCCCGCGGGTACATAGGGTGATTAGATGGTCATATGGACCATTAAATTGACCGTTAAAAAAACCGTTATTTTCAAAATTTAGCTGTTTTCTTGATGAAATTCGGTATACATGTTGCTGTTTTATATGCCGAAAAATGATATTATACAACTTTTACGAAACGAAAATTTTAAAAACTGACCGTTAAAAACCGTTATTTTTATAAATTTAGAGTATTCTTGAAGAAATACAATTTTACGATGTGCAGTTTTGAACGCTAAAACAATGAATACAATTTTCAAGATCCAACACTTAACATTGGACCGTTAAAAACCCAGTTTTTTTTTGAATTCTAAATTTTCACCCTTCTATGATAAAATTCGTATGCACGTACCAGTTTTAAGCGCTGAACAATGTATTTTTACGAACCAAAACTTAACATTGACCGTTAAAAAACCGTTATTTTCTAAATTTACACCGCTATTGATAAAATTCGGTTTGCGTTATGTCCAGTAATGGTAAGTAATTTTGCAACATGGATGGGACAGTGAAGGGGGATGAAAAGGGAGCAATGAGAGGGGCCAGAAAAATGATTGTACAGTTGCAAAGCCTGATACACTATTTTTTACATTCGACCAGGGACCCGTTTGAAA
Organism: Conus canariensis; assembly: GCA_033310375.1. Classification (NCBI taxonomy): domain Eukaryota; kingdom Metazoa; phylum Mollusca; class Gastropoda; order Neogastropoda; family Conidae; genus Conus; species Conus canariensis. Next base: position 8,974 of record JAMYXO010003496.1, on the reverse strand, counting down.
TAAATTACTTCTGCACAAAGTCTGTTCCTACAAAATTAAGGGCAATCAGTAGAATGGAAAAATGGGAACAGTGAGTGCAGGCGAAAATCGAGCGAGAAAAGCATCTCGACGTGTAGGGGAAAGGGGCCAGAGGCCAGGCGGAAAACAATAGAATGTATAAGAGAGGAGAGAGAGGACAGGACAGACAGAGACAGAGACAGAATGTGTATCTGTGTCGGGAGGAGGGGGTGGGAAGATGTTGGGGGGGGGGGGGGGGGACGATTGTAAATCAAAACAATAATACATGTTTGCAATCACGTGAGTATCGCAAAGAATGTTTATATCCCGGGCAACGCGGGCCGGGTGCCCCATAAATATCTTATTATTTATTTTTTTAATTCATTATTTGTTTATTTATTAGGCGTTTATTAGGTATCAATTTATGTACGTATTAATTTTGTGGACTTGACAGAGAGAGAGAGAGGAGAGGACGAAGAGATAGAGATGAGAGAGCGAAGATAGACTGGAGAGGAGAGGGAGAGAGAGCGAATTATGAATGCGAATACTTTTATGTGTTTTAGGGCTATTAAGGCCCTTCACCCAAACGGGACTATGGAGGAATGGGATGGGGAACAGGGTGGGGGCGGGCAGGGAGAAATTGAATGAGGACGGAGTACATACACGAAAATCATGTGGATAAACAACGATGTACCAATTGGCCTTTACAATACTCATCATGACTTGGATCCAACATCGTGGTAGTAAATACATTTGTACTAAATCCTTGGACAGTAATCACAACATAGTAATAGTCACCTCACAACTTTACAACAAAACAGTCCCGATGGGTCCATAGTGAGGACTTTCCATTTTCACAACGTCTTTGCTCAGGTAGAAGTGATGTGTTTTACTTCGCCACAAACACGGAGGTGATTGGACCAAAGTTCTTCCCTCTTTCCTCCATAGTTGCATTATTTTTGTAGTGAAATGTTTTGTTGACGAGACTCTGTGTGCTGCTGCACATTAGCTTCTTTAGTGAGCTAGGCACTATCTGTGCCTCATGTGCTTGATCTAAATTAGTTTTGTGCTCTGTGTCGGTTAAATTGCTTCGATTTTGAATCACGTTCGGTTGTATTATTTTCCTCGTCATAGCCTTCAGTATTTTTTACTCTAACAGTCATATGGAAATCTGTTTCTGCTACGCGCTTTTTCTCAGAGTCATCACCACACTTTCACTAACTGTGTATTGCGCCACACAGTTTTCATGTAAATTTGCTGTTGATTGTTTTGAGTATATACAAAAGACTGGGGAAGAGAGGAAGGCAAATGATGTTTATTGTCAGCTACGGTTAGCAGAATAAACAGTTTTTTTTATCACTGTCAGAATCAGCAGCATAGACAAAACTGGGCCGCAGAGTTGGCAAAAAATAAACCAGATGGAGATGAAAAGGGCTGGCCTTGCCTACCCTGCTTCCTCTGTGTTTCACAGTGTATATCCCTGTTTAGGGAAGGGGCACTTTCTGCGATACACAGCATGGATGCTGTGGTAAGTACGTGACAGGGGATAAACGGTTATAGTTATTGAACCGCAGGACAACCACAATGTGGTTTTCCTTTGCTTTCAATTTTGTAACGGGGATAGCGTTCATGTTTCTGCAGAGCTATGGCGTTCAAACATACTTTCTAAAGGTTGACGGAGTTCATTGCAGGCTTACCAACTGATTGTGTAGAAACACCTGAATATTTGAATGAGAGCTTGCTTGGTTGGGGAGGAACAAAAGTGGGAACTTCAAAAGGCTCATAAACATCTCCAAAGTAGAATAGGTGTCTGTTAGCAGTGGGGTAAGACATCCATCTCTGAAAAAGGCACGCCTTCAGACGCCCACCCATCCCAAAAGCTGCAGGTTCCGAATCCAGGCTGATACAAAGAAAAAATGTGAAGAATGAAAAAAAAAAATGTGAAAAATAGTTAATTAGTTAGTTTGGTCCAGTCATGTAGTTAGGTAGAGTATGTAAGGTCGTTACTCGTTAGTTAATTAGTTATCAGTTTGCTAGCTAATTTAATTAGTATACTTAGTTAAATAGTTAGTTAGTTGAGAGTTCGCATTTTTAAAACTGCACATGTATACGAATTTCATCAAGAAACAGCCTAAATTTTGGAAAATAACGGTTTTTAACGGTAACTTTAATGGTCATTAATGGACTATCTAAGGGAACCCTTATGTTACCCGCTGGATGCTCCTGTAGGCTTTTGTTCAGTTTGGTGGCGATCCGATTAACTCTCCCGTGGCCGCCAACCTCAGAGATAGGGTTTTAAAACAGTTTGTATAGGGTTTGGTGTTTTTTAACGGTTTTACAGTTATAAATAACGTTTCTTTACTGCCAAATAACGGTTCTAATTTTCGAGAAGTAGCCCCTGTACCTGTGCAATGTCACAAAACGGCCATTTTGAATGAAAGCAAGAGGAAAGAAATTTGACTTTGAAACCGTTATAACAGTTTTTTTAAAAGGGTTTTTAAAAAAAAGGGGGTTTTTTTTTTTTTGGTTTACCCCCCAAACCATCCTCGGGTCCCCAACCAAAACGTACCTGCCAAATTTCATGCCAAAGGGTTTTGAGCCTTTTTTTGAGTCAATAGCGTACCCCAACACACAAAACACAACAAACAAAACCAAAAGAAAAAAAAAATTTCCTTTTTTAAAATTTATATTTTATAATATTTTTAAATATAATATTTTATATTTGGGGGTGTGTGTGGGGTGTGTGTGTGTTGTTTGTTTTGTGTGTGGCGGGGGTTGGGGGCGGGTCCTTTTTTCTATTTGCTATACTAAAAAGGAAGATTTAAAGAAAATGGGGGGGAAAAGAAAAAAAAACAGGAAACAAAAAGAAAGATGAAACTCAATCACGCGCGCACGGGTCCCCACCCCCCTCACACAACCCACACACACCCCACACACACACAAAACACCCCAAAAACCGCCGCCCCGCCACCCCACCCCCACCCCACCCCAACCCCACACCCCCCCCACACCACGCGCGCGCCCCCCCCCCCTCCCCCCCTCCCCCCCCCGCGCGCGACCCCCACCCCCCACACACACACACACACACACACACACACACACACAAACAAACCCCCCCGTTTTCCCCTCCCCGTCAGCGAAAAACTAACAGACACAATCATTAGTAAACAGGTCTGGAGCCCATAATGGGACCTTGGCGCGCCATGTTTTTGGGGGAAGCCCCCAAATTTCTTTTTTTCATCTTGTCGCTAGGTAAGGGGCCTTTAAAAAGGCTGAATTCCTTAGCAAAAAAAGTCTACATAGAGGAATCTGCTGGACTAAACGACGTTACCTCCCCGCAACGGGGCGTCACGTTGATGAGTAGATGCTGATTTTTGGCGTGGGGGTGATGGTAAGGGGAAGGGTTTTAGGGGGGGAGGGGGGAAAAGGACGGGGTTTGGGAGGGGTTGCTTGGGGACGTGTTTTTTAAGTGGGGCGTTTTGTTGTGTTTTGGGGGGGGGGGGGGGGTTAGGAGAGGGAAGGGGGGCGGGAGAATTTCGGAAAAAGTGGGGGCTTTTGGCGTGCGTAGGGTTTTGTGTTGTTTTGGGGGGTGTGTGTGTGTGTGTTGGGGTTGTGTGTGTGGTTGTGTGTGTGGTGATTGCGGGAAATGGGTTTTCATGTATTACTGGTGTAGGTCTACTTGCCCTTTCCCCCTACAGTTTAAAGTGAGTACTTGTTGGGTTTTAAAAAGCCTATTTGTTCATTTGAAATTGGGGGTATAAACATTCCCTTTATAAAAAAATTTTTGCAAAAGTGAAAAAGGGTTTTGTATTTTGAAACACCGAAAAGGGCCTCCCAACATTAAAGAAAAAATTTTAAGTGTACTTTTTTTTTTTTCATTTTTTTTTTTTAAATGTGGGGCTAGATTTAATAAAATCACGCCCCGGAATTTTCCCTGAAAAGGGTTATTTTTTTAACTAAAATTACTTTCCCCCCCTGTTTCAAGGTCGTCAGGGTTTTAAAGGGTCAAAAACAACAGTTTCGTCTTTTCGGTCATATAGGTAAAAAAAATTGCAATGTGGCGCGCATTCTACGCGCGCGCACACGCTTGCGCGCCGTGCACACACCACAAACAACATCACACACCAACACACACACACACACCACACCAACACACACACACAGTGTGGTGAACGGAAAGATCAGCACACACGGGACTCACGTAGGCCCGAGGATCAAGATGTGAACGTCACACCGGACCGCGGACGCGGACAGATGACAGGGCGAGGTAATGCTCTGCTGGACGTTAGAAGATTGTCAATGTCCACAGGACCGGCCTTGGAGATGGTTCACTCTGTGGGTTATACAATACTCTCCTTTCAGTATGAACTCTCTCTCTCTCTCTCTCTCTCTCTCTCTTCTCTCTCTCTTCTCTCTCTCTCACCACACACACACACACACACACACACATCACACAAGCAGACACACACACGCAGTAAACTCTCACCGCACGCACGCACGCCACGCACGCACGCTACGCACACGACACACCTCACAACACACACACACAACACACACACTCCACACACACACACACTGTCTGAATGAACTGAAACCAACTTATTGTCAGATTAACTCATAGCTATACTGATCAACCCACACACACCACTACGCACGCAACACACAACACACTCCACACACACACCCACTCACTCACACACACACACTCCCACACACACACAATCTGACTTGCCCGTCGTATGATGCTGATCTCGAAGTGAAGCAGGCCTATACGCTTCGTTTTACTGCTGTTCTTTGTACGATTTACGGACAGAAACATATCACATTCTCGGTATACAGAATGAGCCACTGGGATAATGCTGAAACTGCTCTTGCGAAAAATCATGATGTCCAGCTCTCTCCTGAACAAAGAGCGATTTAGTTGTTTTCTCTCAAACGTCGGTCAGGTCAACTAATAAATAAATTAATAATAATAATGATTTCTTTTATAGCGCTTAATCAAACGAATTTCTCTAAGCGCTTTACAAAGTCATACTACATTCACCCTCTCATTATCAATAATACACCTTACACCCAACTAACAAATTAATATTACTACAATAACCTAACAAATCCATAATCCTACCAATGTGACATTCACTTATTCTTCAAATATACTACAAAAACTTTATCCTATAACGTTCTATCATACAACAAATACATATAATAGAGAACATACACATACTCTACATTTGAAAAGGTCCAGAACGGCTATGAGTTAGGTTGTACCCCCCCCCCCCCCTCTCCCCACAGCATGACTAATTATGAGAAAATAGATGGGTTTTAAGGTTGAGACTTGAAAGAGAGATAGAATCTGAATGTCTGAGGACAGTTCTGGCAGTCTGTTCCACGTCTCGCTGGAGCTTGAAAAGAGAAAAGATCTTTCATGTTAGTAGTCTGAAGCGAGTCATTTGCAGAAGGCGGTCGTTTCAGCACAGGAGCGTAGTTGTCGAGAGGGGGTTAGATTTTAAGGGATTGAGAGATAAGAAGGTCCATTTTAAAGAGAGCAGAGAAAGTGAGAGTTGAGATTTTTTTTGGTACAAGGCTACGTTTGAGACAGATAGCCAGTGAGAGAGGTGGAGGAAGAGGCAAAAATGTCGAGCATGTTTTCTGCTTACAAGACGACCTTCGGGCTGCTGATTTATGGATTCGCTGTAATCTTTCTATCAGTATTTTGGCAACAAGGCCGGCCAAAGTGAGTTGCAGTAATCTATTCTAGGAATAAGACAAATTGACAAATGAGAGTTTTTGTAGCATCTGTAGAGAGAAGGTGAGTTACAGAAAGCTGATTTCTTTAGTTCTAAATAGGCTTCTTGCAAATATTTGGAAACCTGTTTCTCAAAGGAGAGGGATTGGTCAAGTATGACCCCTAGTCTGCGGACAGAGGTGGAGACAGAGACAGCCACAGTCATTGATAGTGGACAGTATGTAGGCAGAGAAGGATGGTTAGGCTGTTTTGTCACGAACATGAGTTCCGTTCTTGTCGTCGTTTAGTTGTTGTTTGTTGGTGGGTCTTCAGTCCTTTCAGGTCTGCAATGCAGCCCGCGTCGAGACATCAGTGAGTCAGAGTTCAGCAATGGGAGCCAAACTGATGAAGCTGAGTATCGTCTGCAATGCTCTCATGCGACGGCGGTGACCACTGATGACGTCAAACAGGACTAGCATACGGACACAAAATGGACTGCCCAAGTACAGAACCCTAGGCCCACACCGTACCTAAGAGGAGAAAACTGTCTGAGTATCTTCCCTGTTACACACACTGTATGGTACGTCCAGTCAAGTAAGAGGTATCCAGTCGAGAGCTGGTTGTCTTTGAACCAAGGGAAGTTTGAAGCCGTGGAGGAAACAAATATTTATGATCGATCGTGTCAAATGCTGCAGGGAGGTTCTAACCATCGTAATAAGGAAACATGTCCCATCGTCAAGGCCGCACGAGGAGTCATTGACTATACGGAGGGAGCTGTTCACAAAACTCTGGCCTTGTCTGTAAGCAGATTGATGAGGATTCAAAGGTGATTCTTTTCGAGATGTTCTAGAATTTGCTCCCCCATAAACGGCTTCTCCAATAAATTTTGATAGAAATGACAAATTTGATACAGGCCAATATTCTTTAAAATCATTTTTATTAATGAAGGTTTCTTGATCAATGGACCCGTACCACTGCGGACCGGAAGAATTTACAGGAACTGTGACCTGAGGACAAAGAGGTTATTTTTTTGTTATTATTATTGATTAACAGGAGTAAGACTGGGGTAGGACATCATCAATGCACTGAAAGAGCAAGTTAGTGGGCAATGGCATCAAGTTCACATGATTTAGGGCTTGATCGCAAACAAGTTTTTGGACTATCATAGTCTTGACTAACAGGACTTTTAATAACCAAGCCAAAGGAGGTCCACGTAATCTTTGTCCTTCAGAGGATGTTCCAGGTGCAGTAGATAGAATCTAGCTTTTCACGGATAGTGTCAATTTTTTCCATTGAAAAACTCTAAGAATTTCTGAGGGAGCTCTTGAGTTTGGAAGGATGGTGCGGAAGGGGGATGTAGCTGACTTTGCCTAGGAGACTATTTGTGTACCATTAAATAGTTTTGCTTGGCCGTATTACAGGCCCAATATCTTTGAAGAATAGAACAATGTTTTTGCTTGTTGAACAAGGTCTGTAACATGATTTCTCGCAGTTTGATATATTTCCCTGAGCACAGTCAGGTCCCGTGGGGCCATCGACCTGCGCCCCCCTCCTCTTCTGCTTGGCCTCCGACAAACTCGGGACCCACTGTGTTGTGCCCTGAAACAGTGAGCGATCAGTGATCAAGCGCCTGCTCACTGGAGCTATTGCTTATAAGCATGGCACGGAGGGCAGAGATAGCTGACAGGCCGATGGCCTCGCTCGGTATGGCCGTGCTCAGATCAGATTTGGAAATCCTCTATATCGCTAGCAGAAATTTTCCTAACTTCCTTGTAAGTCTTTGGAATCGGCGGGCCTACGAATCTAAATTCACACTTCACAGCATTAATGATACCGATGCTAGGTTCTCGTCAACGGTTGAGGATTTGAGAAGTGATCACTGTCTCTGTAGACTACCAGTCTACTTGTTACCCTGTTTGTTCGTCATTTCATTCTCGGATGCTGTTAGGATTATGTCTTTTTTTAAATTTACTAATTTAAAAAATTTTAAATTTAATTTTTTGTTTAATCTTTTTTTTTCTTTGACCCTTTTTCAATAACACCCTTTTTTCCCTTACATTCATCAAATTCGTCTTTCTTTCAAAATTGAAAAAACCCATTTTAAAATTTGTTCTCAAAAGTTTTTTAAAAACGGGGTTATATTTTTAAAACAAAAAATTTCCACACACTTATCCCAGCATTTCTTCCACTGAAAGCCAGTTTTGAAAAGTTTTCTTTTTAACTATGTCTCTTTCGCCGAACAGTCACTATAATAAATAGTGTCTGCGTTCCCTCAAACTTCTATAAAAGTTTTCAAAAACACTCACTCGGGTTTTTTTGGGGGATAAACTAAATAATTTCATCATCCGCCCATAAAAACCTTCTGTCGTGATATGCTTTGTTCCATTTAAGTTGGGACAAAAAATTACAAATAAAAACCCCAAAAAATTATAACATAAACTTTTGTTAATAGGTCGAGGCCAAAATTGTTTTTTCCAAAAACCGGGGCCCCCTGTCCAAAAATCAAGAAACAAGGGAGGGGTTTTTTGTCAAAAAGGGTTTTAACATGGCTTCCCAAAACCCTTTTCCCCATTTTTAAAAACAAATTTTAATCTAATCCAGTTATTTTTTTTTTCATACTCCTGTCAAAATTTGTTAAAAAGTTTTAAATAAAACCCTATAAGGGGGGGGCCCAAATGTTTTTTAAGATTAATTTCCGGTTCGGTTCTGTAAGATGGGTTTCTATTTTAGACAAATATCAATTTTGTTGCTTGTTTTTATGACCTTAATATCCTCGCCATTGTAAAGAACAAAGACAGAACTTTTAATTTTGTCCCAAAGTCTAAGTTTTGCCAGCTAATAAGAATTTCCCTTTTATAAGATTGTCACTGACCCCCCAAACTCCCTTTCCCCGGGCCCCATCTTTTTTAAACAGAAATTTTTTAAAATCATTGGGAACGTTTCTCCTAATTTTGGGGCGTGGAATGAACTGTAATTTGTAGAAGCTTTCTTTAAAAAAACCATTCCTTTTGTGGAGGAAGTACGGGTTTTTTCCCCAAACGGCTTTATTTCGATCTCTTTCCCCACGTTGTCCTCTGGCATAAGACTTACATGTAAAGGGCCAAGTTCAATGCTTTTTTTTGAAACTTTTTTTACGGTTTAAAAAAAAGTAAATGGGCTTAAGAAAATTTAAATTTTATTCCCAAACTAAATATGGTTCTAAGGGCCCTTTGGGTTTTCAGTTTTTCGAACTATTTTATATTCATACTGACC
>JAMYXO010003495.1:0-5000 GCA_033310375.1 Conus canariensis | reverse complement strand
AGAGAGACGCAGGAGCGAAAGAAGTGCAGGGGAGGGCGATAGAGAGAGGGAGAGAGGGAGAAAGAGGCGAGAGTGGGTGCGGGAAAGAGCTTGTTTAGAACAATCTACCAATCAAAAAACACCAAGGAGATGTAAGACAATCGATTTTGAAGCACCAGGGGGAAAAAAGGCACAAATGGAGGGGGGGGGGGGGGGGGGTGTTGGGGGGCATAGTGACAACCCAGTCACCACGGGTAGGAGGGGAGATGTCATGTAGGTAATATATTAAGTCATTCCAGGAGAACTATGAGAGAGAGAGAGAGAGAGAGAGAGAGAGAGAGAGAGAGAGAGAAGAGAGAGAGAGAGAGAGAGGAGAGAGGGGAGTCGCATGAGAATAAAAGCATAACGACATAATGACAAGAGGGCAAGAGGAAGTAGGAAACAACACACACACACACACACACACACACCACACACACAACACACACACACACACACGCACACGCACACATACGCACGCACACTCATACACACACATACTCACATAAGACATACTTACTAAACACAATAACATGTGCATTTCAAATACAAAACACTTTCTAATTAGACAGGTTTATACATAAGGCAAAGAGAGTGGTGTGGCTGGTGGTGGATTTATGGCGGAGTATGCAAATACTGGCACATAAGTTGGTTGAAATAATGGTGTTTGAAGGTTGATATGCATTGGTGTTGTTTGGTTGATTCAGGGAGCGAGTTCCATTGACAGGAACCTCAATATGTTAAACTGGATTTAAATAAGTCAATTCTAGGAACAGGGACATGAAGTTTGGGTAGAGTCCTTGAGGAATTAATTGAGAATCTGTGAACTAACATGGAGGGTGCCTTCCAAGACACAATCCTGTGCATTATGATCCCTTTGTTGTATTCTAATTTCAGACTTAAGGGGAGAACCTGAATCTTTTTATAGTCTGAGTCCAGAAGACGACTGGTTTTTAGGAGGACTAATTTGAGTGCTCGCTTGTGTAGGCTTAGTAATGGTTTGAGGGTGTTAGCACTAGCAGAGTCCATAGAGTAGATCCATAGTCTATGTGTGATTGAATATGAGACTGGAAAAAGAGCTTGCGTGAATGCAGGTCGAGGAAGCGTTTGATTTTGGAGAGTTGATAAACTATCTGTGAAATGTTTTGCACAGTGAGGTTATGTGAGCTTGCCAACTAATGTTGTTATCAATTGTTATTCCTAGCACTTTGAGGTATGTTACCTGTTCAACAGGTTCATCTTTAAGATGGACAGGAGGAAACTTAATGGTGAGATTTTGCCTTTTTTTGTCTGGTTGTGATAAGCATGGATTTAGTTTTTTGAGGGTGAAGCGACATGTGATCTAGTTCAGTCCATTTGACGAGGTCATTCGCATTTTCTTGTAAAGTGTGTGCAAGAACAGTAACATCAGAATGATTTGTGTGTATTGTTGTATTATCAGCAAAGAGTTCACATGTGGATGTGATATGGAGAGGTAGGTCATTAATGTAAATTTTGAACAGTAAGGGACCCAGGATAGAGCCTTGTGGGACGCCATAGGAAAGTGTTTGAAATGAAGAGAAAATTGTATTGATTTTCACACACTGTTGCCTAAATAAATTTTGTGAGATATGATTGGAAACGCGAAAGAGTTTTTGTGGATAAGCCATACAATTTCAATTTTCTAAGAAGAAGGTTATGGTCTATCACATCAAATGCTTTTTGAAATCGATGAATAGGACACCACAATATCTGTTGTTGTTAATGCTATTTAGCCAGTCATCAACTAAGTTGATTAGGGCTGTGTGGCATGAATGGTTGTGTCGAAACCCGGACTGTCATGGATGAAGCAAGTGATATGTATTAAGGTGGTGTAATGTGTGTTTGTTCATGTGTTTTTCCAAAGGTTTGGAAATAGAGGAAATGACTGAGATTGGTATGTAGTTTGCAGGGTCTGAGTTGTCACCTGCCTTGTAGATAGGAAGGACTTTTGTTTGTTTTGTTTTTTTGAAACTAATTGGAAAATGATTTTTGTCTATGCATAAATTGGAGAGTATGTTAATGTATCTGTAATTGCTGGAGCTGATAGTTTGAGGATTTTGCCGTCTAGGCCATCTACCCCGCAGGTACCTGACTGTTTTAGGTGCGTTAGGTAGTGATAAACTTCAAAAACTGTTATTGGTGGAATATGAAGTTCAGACGTGATGTTTTTATCTTGGCAATATTGTTTCAGTTTCTGAAGATCGTTTGATTTGGAAGAATCTGTCGTGACAATTTTATTAGCTATAGTGCAAAAGTGTGTGTTTAGCTGTTCGACAGAGATGTCTTTAATTACAGTTGATTTTGAAGAAGGTTGATTGTTTGTAAGCTCGTTAATAGCTCTCCATACCAATTTTGGGTCTGGCTTGATGATATTAGTTCTCGATAATGTTTCATTTTTTCTCTGCGTTTCTGTGAATTTATTGCATTTCTCGGTTTTCTAGATTCCTCTTCATAGCCATGTTGTTTAAGCAGATCTCTAAGGTAACCTGCCTCCTGTAACTCTTTAGTGTACCATGCCGGTTTAGGATCATGCCGTACTCTAATTGTTTGTCGAGGGGCGTGTTTATTATATATCTCTGTAAATGTTTTGATCCAAAATTCAACAGCAAGATCGGATCAGTTATGTGGAAAACTGAAGAGAGATTTGAGTTAAGTAAGTCATGCAGAAAGTCTTGGTTGTTAAAGTTTGTAAAGCAACGGTACGTTATTGTCTTGTGCCCCGTTTTGGGAATTTTTACTCCTTTTTTGGACCATGTGACACACATTACGTAATGGTCACTACAGTTTAGAACAGGGACGCAGGCTTCTGCTATGTTACAAAAAAGGTAAACAATGTTCAAAGAAAAAGGGTAATGAGCATTGGTCTATGATAATGACTCGTATAGTCTCTCAATACGAGCACGCATCACACTCCCAGTGTCAGCACATTTTGTTCTGTCCTTTTAAACACTGAGTGGCAGCACTTCGATGTCGACGCACCAGTTTTTGTTTGTATACAACACTCCCAGTGTCAGCACATTTTGCCCTGTCTTTTTAACCACTGAGTGGCAGCACTTCGATGTCGACGCACCAGTTTTTGTTTGTCCACAACACCACAAAAACGCACTCCTTGAGATCAGAGTAATAACTCGTATAATAGTATGCAACACATCTGACAGGCACCCGACAGACTGCAGCAGGCCAGACAAGGAAACGAACAAACAAACAAACAAATACACATAGATTTACACATACAAACACACTCGCGAGTGCACGCGCGCACACACACACTCACACACACGCATATGCACGCACGCACACGCGCACGCACGCACGCGCGCACGCAAGCACGCACGCACGCGCACACACACACACAAACACACACACACACACACACACACACACACACACACACACACACACACACACGGGAAGAATGGAGGAGGCCTTCAGTGAAGCACTGGGGAACGCTTGCCTGAGTAGGTGGATTAACTCAACCCAGTCTGCTACAGGCACTGGCCTTTCGTCACAATACAAAGAGAGAGAGAGAGAGAGAGAGAGAGAGAGAGAGAGGAGAGAGAGAGAGAGAGAGACCCACACGGTGACACACACAATGAGTGAATGACACACACGTGTACACTTCTTGTTCTTCTAAACGCAAGTGTGCGATCTGGCAGCATGCGCCAGAATAATCCACTTTCATCCATGTTGAAGATATCTTTTTTCTCCTAGTTTTTAAGCGTGGGCAACAGGACATCACTAACCCAATGATCTGTGATCGATTCATCTACACTGTTCCTTTCTCCACTTACTTTTCTGTATGAAATGTTGTGGCGTATGTTGAAGCGCCTAATCCAACCTTCAGAACAACACCCCTTTGTCAAGCCCAGATCTTTGACAAACTGTTCGGCTTTTGATTTCAAAATAGTGCCGGAGACAGGCATGCTGTTCGCCCTTGTTTTCTTGAACCAGTCCAAAAGGACATTCTCAATCTCGGGCTGCGTTGCACGTCTGTCATGTTTGCGTTTTGAAATGCAGTCCCCTTATCACATTTTTCCTTCAAACTTTCCCTATTTTTCACAATCACACTAACTGTTGCTTTAGAAATTCCAAACTCAAGGGCTAACTCGCTTTGCTTCTTGTTGTTTTCTTCAACTTGTTTGATTAAATCTATTTTTCTTTTCAGTGACAGAGTCACACGTTTGTGCGCCATTGTTTTGTCAAAGGGAAAACTTGGGACCAGGACCAAGAAAAACGTTTACTGTAAGCAGTTGTTTACTATTACTGGCGTTTACTATTTGCGGAGTTCACTATAACAGCATGTCAAAGGGAAGTAACTCTCATAACAAAAAGTTTACTATAGCCGGTGGTGGGAAGCTTCAGGGACTTGAACATGAGTTTACTATAAAGGACGTTTATTATTTCCGATGTTTACTATTTCCGGCTAAAATTAACAGAGACTAAGAAGGCTTGGGACCGGGACCAAGAAAAACGTTTACTATAGGCAATTGTTTACTATTTCCGGCGTTTACTGTATCAGGAGTTCACTATATGTGTTGAGTTGGTGGAGGGAGGGGGAGGAGGGAGAATTGGTTGATCTTTACTGTCGTTTTGTTGTTGCTTAGTTGCTGAGTGTGTGTGTGTGTGTGTGTGTGTGTGTGTGTGTGTGTGTGTGTGTGTGTGTGTGTGTGTGTGTGTTTTCTTCATTACTTTATTTGAATAGTAGTATTTGTTTTACTGTCATGTTAATTTGTTTTTATCTATTCCATGTTTTCATCGTTTTCATGTAATGTTAGATTGTTGTATTGGTTGCTGTGTTATTGTTGCTTTATCGTAGATCTGTTTGTTGTATTGTTGTTTTGTTAGTGGCCTGTCTGTCTGTATGTCTGTCTATCTTTCCAGGTTTTTGGCGATATTGTACTATCTGTTTCTTGTTTTGTTGTTGATGCTTTTTGTGTTATTGTTGTCTGCTTGCATATTTT
>JAMYXO010003494.1:10000-19997 GCA_033310375.1 Conus canariensis | reverse complement strand
CCAAACACCACCTTCGTCATCTTGCACTTGGCTTTGAATTCAGCTTGCTGTGTACGTCTTCCCTGGGTGAGGCTTTGTAAAATTGGTCATTTAGTAGTTCAGCTTTCTGTTTGGCATCAGTGACAAGGCGGGCTTCTTGCTTTAAGGGGGGGGGGATGCTGGGTTTGGAGGAGCATGTGTGCTTGATGTAGGTCCAAATCCCTTTTTGGCAGGGTTGACTCCTCTTCAAGGGCCAGTGGGGGGAGAGAACTGTTCTTTACATATCGCCAGTTAGGAGCGTCGTGATTCACGCTGGATGTCGCCTAGATTTGTGATTTCGGTGTTCAAAGTCTTCCTTCCTTCCCTTTGTCTATCCACTTGGACAGTCTGTCCGTTTTTCATTAGTTTTTTCTGGTGTTACAGGGGTGATCCAGGGATAGTACTCTTTTCTTATTGGATTTTTTGTTGGTATTTTGACCTTCATGGTGGGTGGATGCTTGTTTAAACTTGCTCCAGAGGTCTCCTGTTGTTTCTGGGCCTTTGGTGCTGGAAAAACTCTCTCTGTGGTATGAGCATATCCTCTGCATGTTGTCCCAGTTTGCTCTGCCATAGAGTTGGATTGGGCGATTGGTGTTTTGTTTTCTGGTGCGATGGACCGTGGTACTCTAAGAAAACACAATCTGTGGTCCGACAGCCCTCGAGACTTCTGGCCTCGGGACGAGTGACGGGGAGTTGGTCAATACTAAGTTCAGCGTGTTTGGCCCTCTGGTTGGTTCTGTAACAAGCTATTCAAAGCCCGCATCTTGTATGATCTTGACAAGCGGTGATGCAGTTTAGGGTAGCTTTCACTTTGCGAGAGCAGTATTAAGGGTCGTTCACATTTCAGGTAAAGAATCATATATACGGACATGGGATTACGGAAGGAAATGTTTAATCTTCTCTGTGAAACGGTGAATTTGGTTGCAAAATGAATGACTGAATAAAAAAGAAAGACAGAATGCCTTAAAAAATGTTAAAAGAGCATGCAATGACATAAAATCTCAAGAAATAAAGCAGTATGTAAGAATCCTGACAATTTCCAAGCCAGTATCTGGGCTGACCTGGTAAGGTAGAATGCGCGTGCGTGAATGTGCAATGTGCTCAAAGTATATAACGAACTTCTCCAAGTGTAGGGAAAGCACTTTATGAGAAAGATCCTGCACGCAAAACCTACAAGAGCAAATCCTTCCTAGTACAGATATTCAGTTTTGTTAAAAGCAAGTGAGTGGATGGATTGGGGGGGGGGGGGAGGGGGCGAAATCTTTCCCAAATTCTTTCATCAATAACACCAAGTGCGGTGTATGTGTGTGCGTGCACCACACACACATGAAGACAGGAGAGAGACAGACAGACAGAGACAGGGAGAGGAGAGAGAGAAGGAGAGAGAGAGAGAGGAGAGAGAAGAGAGAGAGAGAGAGAGAGAGAGAGAGAGAGGGGTGGTGAGTGAGGTGGAGTAGAGACAGAAACAGAGAGAAAGGGAGAGAGACAGGAGGTGGTAGGGGAGATGGAGATAGACAGACAGAGAGGGTGGTGGGGAAAGTGTAGTGTGAAGACAGAGAGGAGAGAGGGGGGGAGACACCACACACACACACACCACACACACAACACACACACCACACACACACACACACACCAGAGAGAGAGAGAGAGAGTCCACCAGACAGAGAGGGGTGGCGAGGAAGGTGGGTGTGAGACAGTGAGAGGGAGACACAGAGAGAGGGAAGATACACACACACACACCACACCACACACACACATACACCACAACACACACAGAGGGGGGAGAGAGAGAGAGAGAGAGAGAGGAGAGGAGAGAGAGAGGGAGAGAGGGAGAGAAGAGAGAGAGAGAGTCCATCTAAACTACTACTTTTCATCAAATGCAATTGATGTTACATCATGGACCAGTTTAGGGTCCCCCAAATAACCCACCATCAAATGGGTCGAGCGCTTGCCTGCAGAGCTGACGGTGGTGAATTTGAGCCAACGTGGGGTGCCACTTTTTTCCGGCTTGAAAACCCTCTGTCCACCCCCAAGTCAATGAAAACCCTCTGTCCACCCAGCGTCAGTGAAACCCTCTGTCTCATAGCAGTCAACGAAAAACCTCTATCCACCCAGCAGTCAATGAAAACCCTCTGTCCACCCAGCAGTCAGTGAAAACTCTCTGTTCTCATAGCAGTCAATGAAAACCTCTATCCACCCAGCAGTCAGTGAAAACCCTCTGTCACCAGCAGTCAATGAAAACCCTTGCCATCAGCAGTCACTAAAAACCCTCTGTCCACCCGCGTCATGAAAACCCTCTGTCCACCAGCAGTCACTAAAAAACTCTGCCCACCGAGCAGTCAATGAAAACCCTCTGTCCATCCATAAGTCACTAAAACCCTTGTCCACCAGCAGTCAATGAAAACCCTTGTCCACCAGCAGTCAATGAAAGCCCCTCTGTCCACCCAGCAGTCAATGAAAGCCTCTGTCACCAGCAGTCAATGAAACCCTCTGTCCACCAATGAAAACCCTCTGTCCACCCAGCAGTCAATGAAAACCTTGTCCACCCAATGAAAACCTCTCTGTCCACCCAAGCAGTCAAATGAAAACCTCTGTCCACCCATGAAAACCCTCTGTCCACCAGCAGTCAATGAAAACCCTCCGTCCCCAATGAAAACCCTCTGTTCACCCAGCAGTCAGTGAAAACCCTTGTCCACCCACTGAAAACCCTCTGTCCACCAGCAGTCAATGAAACCCTCTGTCCAAAGCAGTCAATGAAAACCCTCTGTCCACCAGCAGTCACTAAAAAACCCTCTGTCCACCCAGCAATGAAAACCCTCTGTCCACCCAGCAGTCACTGAAAAGCCTCTGTCCACCCAGGCGTCAGTGAAAACCCTCTGTCTACCCAGCAGTCAATGAAAACCCTCTGTCCACCCAGCAGTCAATGAAAACCTCTGTCACCCAGCAATGAAAACCCTCTGTCACCCAGCAATGAAAACCCTCTGTCACCACTTCAATGAAAACCCTTGTCCTCCCAGCAGTTAATGAAAACCCTCTGCCCACCCAGCAGTCAATGAAAACCCTCTGTCCACCCAGCGTCAATGAAAAACCCTCTGTCACCCAGCTGTCATGAGAACCTCTGTCCACCCAGCAGTCAATGAAAACCCTTGTTCTCCCAGCAGTCAATGAAAACCCTCTGTCCACCCAGCAGTCATGAAAAACCCTTGTCCCCCCCCAGCATTCAATGGAAACCCCCTGTTCTGCCAGCAGTCAATGAAACCCTCTGTCCACCAGCAGTCATGATTCTGCCACATATGGAAGCATTTGCTGTTTGCACCACCACCACCCCACCCCAACCCCTCCCCCATCCCCGACACTTTCTTCTTGTAGGCTTCCACAAGTCGGAAAATGGACAGATGTTTTCCTTTCGTGCCCCATCCTACCCAAGAGCAGTTCCCCTTCAATACAGTGAAACCAGTGTGTTGAAACCCAAAGCATTGCACGTTTCCTTGTCGTATTAAAAGTGTTTGTAGTTTGTCCGACTGAAAATGTCTTCATATATGACGGAAAGATGTATGTGTATGGGATATGGGGGGGGGGGGGGGGGGGGTGGGGGGGTAGACAGATGGGTGGGGGTGGCGGAGTATGCCAGGAACATTTTCTCGAAAATGAAATTCAAACTGTTAAAATCATTTCTCTTTCTCTGCTTCTTCTTCTTCCTCGTTCGCCTCCCGTTAGATGAGCAGCCCGGTGTCCTCAATGAAGGCTGCCGTCCACCGCAGCTCCTCCAGGGTGCCGTACAACTTGGCTTCCACTGCTGTCGGTGTTGGCCAGTACTTCCTTCTGGATGCTGCATGCGTCATACAGTCTTGAAGGATTCTGCTTCAAAGGCTTCTCTCACAATTTTAAAAGAAACATCTCACCATTTTAACGGGAGGTCTATGGCAGGCACACATGAGGTGGGATGGGGGGGGGGGGGGGGAATTAACTGCTTCAATGAAAGACTCATCTTGCCTTAATTCTTATTCATCCCATCAAGAAAGCCGGCTCGTAAATAATTTTTTTTTTCGCGTTTCATTTGATGTCCACCCTCATCTAAGTTTTGGGCTAAGTGGAGTGGGGCAACCAGGGTATTTCAAACCCGCCTGAACAGATCTCCTCAGAAAGAGCTTCTTTCCTGCAAATATTGAGGCCCAGGTCGTTGAAATATGTCTACCTTGTTTATTTGCGCTTTGTAGAACATTCTGGATATTCCTCTGATCAAACTCCTCCCGGTCTTTGACAAAGTGTGTGTGTGTGAGTGAAGGAGGTGGGGGGGTGGGGCGGGTGGCATTACAATTACATGGTGATGAGGGGGGGGGGGGGTGGCGTATTTTCTTCTGTACTCCTCTCTGTTATAAGAGCTTTCTAACTGTTGAAGCTGATTTATTTAAAGTTGAGGGCGTTGTATGTTCCCTTGTTATCTTCTTCCGTTGACGACCATCGATCGAAAAGCGATTCGTTATTGTCATACACGGGGTGCGCAGCGCTCCGAATAGGAGAGGACAGAATTTGAAGTTGGACAGGAAGGAGGGTGTGGTGGGGGCTGTGGTATGGCGGGGAGGGGGGGGGGCTACAGGGTGGATTGTCCCAGCTATCAGGGGGAAAGAGGACATATGGGCTGGGATGGGGATTGGGGGGAGGGGATTGGGGGGGGGGGAGGCCTTGAGGACATCCTCCAGGTAATGAAGTGCGAACACCGCAATGGTCTCCAACACACCACCTTCCGTCATCTTGCACTTGGCTTTGAATTCAGCTGCTGTGTACGTCTTCCCTGGGCTGAAGGCTTTGTAAAATTGGTCATTTAGTAGTTCAGCTTTCTGTTTGGCATCAGTGACAAGGCGGGCTTCTTGCTTTAAGGGGGGGGGGGGGGGGATGCTGGGTTTGGAGGAGCATGTGTGCTTGATGTAGGTCCAAACTCCTTTTTGGCAGGGCTTGACATCCTCTTCAAGGGCAGTGGGGGGAGAACATGTTCTTTACATATCGCCAGTAGGAGCGTCGTGATTCACGCTGGATAGTCCTGCCTAGATTTGTGATTTCGGTGTTCAAGTCTTCCCTTCCTTCCTTTGTCATCCACTTGGACAGTCTGTCCCGTCTTGCCATTAGTTTTCTGGTGTTACAGGTGATCCAGGGATAGTACTCTTTTCTTCTTGGATTTTTTGTTGGTATTTTGACCTTCATGGTGGCGTGGATAGCTTGTTTAAACTTGCTCCAGAGGTCTCCTGTTGTTTCTGGGCCTTTGGTGCTGGAAAACTCTCTCTGTGGTATGAGCATATCCTCCTGCATGTTGTCCCAGTTTGCTCTGCCATAGAGTTGGATTGGGCGATTGGTGTTTTGTTTTCTGGTGCGATGGACCGTGTACTCTAAGAACACAATCTTGTGGTCCGACAGCCCTCGAATGACTTCTAGCCTCGGGACGAGTGACGGGGAGTTGGTCAATACTAAGTTCAGCGTGTTTGGCCCTCTGGTTGGTTCTGTAACAAGCTATTCCAAGCCCGCATCTTGTATGATCTTGACAAAGCGGTGATGCAGTTTAGGGTAGCTTCACTTTGCCGAGAGCAGTATTAAGGGTCGTTCACATTTCAGGTAAAGAATCATATATACGGACATGGGATTACGGAAGGAAATGTTTAATCTCTCTCTGTGAAACGGTGAATTTGGTTGCAAAATGAATGAATGAATAAAAAAGAAAGACAGAATGCCTTAAAAAATGTTAAAAGAGCATGCAATGACATAAAATCTCAAGAAATAAAGCAGTATGTAAGAATCCTGACAATTTCCAAGCCAGTATCTGGACTGACCTGGTAAGGTAGAATGCGCGTGCGTGAATGTGCAAGTGCTCAAAAGTATATAAACGAACTTCTCCAAAGTGTAGGGAAAGCACTTTAATGAGAAAGATCCTGCACGCAAACCCTACAAGAGCAAATCCTTCCTAGTACAGATATCAGTTTTGTTTAAAAGCAAGTGAGTGGATGGATTGGGGGGGGGGGGGGGGGGCGAAATCTTTCCCAAATTCTTTCCATCAATAACACCAAGTGCGGTGTATGTGTGTGCGTGCACACACACACACATGAAGACAGAGAGAGAGACAGACAGACAGAGACAGGGAAGAGGAGAGAGAGAGAGAGAGAGAAGAGAGAGAGAGAGAGAGAGAGAGGAAGAGAGGTGGTGAGTGAGGTGGAGGTAGAGACAGAAACAGAGGACAGGGAGAGAGACAGGAGGTGGTAGGGGAGATGGAGATAGACAGACAGAGAGGGTGGTGGGGAAAGTGTAGTGTGAAGACAGAGAGAGAGAGGGGGGGGGGGAGACACACACACACACACACACACACACACACACACACACACACACACACAACAGAGAGAGAGAGAGAGAGAGTCACCAGACAAGAGGGGGGTGGCGAGGAAGGTGGTGTGAAGACAGTGAGAGGGAGACACAGAGAGAGGGAGATACACACACACACACACAACACACACACACACAACACCACACACACACACACAGAGGGGGAGAGAGAGAGAGAGAGAGAGAGAGAGAGAGAGAGAGAGAGAGAGAGAGAAAGAGAGAGAGAGTCCATCTAAACTACTACTTTTCATCAAATGCAATTGATGTTACATCATGGACCAGTTTAGGGTCCCCCCAAATAACCCACCATCAAATGGTCAGAGCGCTTGCCTGCAGAGCTGACGGTGGTGAATTTGAGCCACACGTGGGGTGCCACTTTTTTCCGGCTTGAAAACCCTCTGTCCACCCCACAGTCAATGAAAACCCTCTGTCCACCCAGCAGTCAGTGAAAACCCTCTGTCCTCATAGCAGTCAACGAAAACCCTCTATCCACCCAGCAGTCAATGAAAACCCTCTGTCCACCCAGCAGTCAGTGAAAACTCTCTGTCTCATAGCAGTCAATGAAAACCCTCTATCCACCCAGCAGTCAGTGAAAACCCTCTGTCCACCCAGCAGTCAATGAAAACCCTCTGTCCATCCAGCAGTCACTAAAAACCCTCTGTCCACCCGGCAGTCAATGAAAACCCTCTGTCCACCCAGCAGTCACTAAAAACCCTCTGCCCACCGAGCAGTCAATGAAAACCCTCTGTCCATCCATAAGTCACTAAAAAACCCTCTGTCCACCCAGCAGTCAATGAAAACCCTCTGTCCACCCAGCAGTCAATGAAAGCCCTCTGTCCACCCAGCAGTCAATGAAAGCCCTCTGTCCACCCAGCAGTCAATGAAAACCCTCTGTCCACCAATGAAAACCCTCTGTCCACCAGCAGTCAATGAAAACCCTCTGTCCACCCAATGAAAACCCTCTGTCCACCAAGCAGTCAATGAAAACCTCTGTCCACCCAATGAAAACCCTCTGTCCACCCAGCAGTCAATGAAAACCCTCCGTCCCACAATGAAAACCCTCTGTCCACCCAGCAGTCAGTGAAAACCCTCTGTCCACCCACTGAAAACCCTCTGTCCACCCAGCAGTCAATGAAATCCCTCTGTCCACCCAGCAGTCAATGAAAACCCTCTGTCCACCCAGCAGTCACTAAAAACCCTCTGTCCACCCAGCAATGAAACCCTCTGTCCACCCAGCAGTCACTGAAAGCCCTCTGTCCACCCAGCAGTCAGTGAAAACCCTCTGTCTACCCAGCAGTCAATGAAAACCCTCTGTCCACCCAGCAGTCAATGAAAACCCTCTGTCCACCCAGCAATGAAAACCCTCTGTCCACCCAGCAATGAAAACCCTCTGTCCACCCAGCTGTCAATGAAAACCCTCTGTCCTCCCAGCAGTTAATGAAAACCCTCTGCCCACCCAGCAGTCAATGAAAACCCTCTGTCCACCCAGCAGTCAATGAAAACCCTCTGTCCACCCAGCTGTCAATGAGAACCCTCTGTCCACCCAGCAGTCAATGAAAACCCTCTGTTCTCCCAGCAGTCAATGAAAACCCTCTGTCCACCCAGCAGTCAATGAAAACCCTCTGTCCACCCAGCATTCAATGGAAACCCCCTGTTCTGCCAGCAGTCAATGAAAACCCTCTGTCCACCCAGCAGTCAATGATTCTGCCACATATGGAAGCATTTGCTGTTTGCACCACCACCACCCCACCCCCAACCCCTCCCCCATCCCCGACACTTTCTTCTTGTAGGCTTCCACAAGTCGGAAAATGGACAGATGTTTTCCTTTCGTGCCCCATCCTACCCAAGAGCAGTTCCCCTTCAATACAGTGAAACCAGTGTGTTGAAACCCAAAGCCATTGCACGTTTCCTTGTCGTATTAAAAGTGTTTGTAGTTTGTCCGACTGAAAATGTCTTCATATATGACGGAAAGATGTATGTGTATGGGATATGGGTGGGGGGGGGGGGGGGGGGGGGTAGACAGATGGGTGGGGGTGGCGGAGTATGCCAGGAACATTTTCTCTAAAATGAAATTCAAACTGTTAAAATCATTTCTCTTTCTCTGCTTCTTCTTCTTCCTCGTTCGCCTCCCGTTAGATGAGCAGCCCGGTGTCCTCAATGAAGGCTGCCGTCCACCGCAGCTCCTCCAGGGTGCCGTACAACTTGGCTTCCACTGCTGTCGGTGTGTGGCCAGTACTTCCTTCTGGATGCTGCATGCGTCATACAGTCTTGAAGGATTCTGCTTCAAAGGCTTCTCTCACAATTTTAAAAGAAACATCTCACCATTTTCAACGGGAGGTCTATGGCAGGCACACATGAGGAGGTGGGATGGGGGGGGGGGGGGGGGAATTAACTGCTTCAATGAAAGACTCATCTTGCCTTAATTCTTATTCATCCATCAAGAAAGCCGGCTCATAAATAATTTTTTTTTCGCGTTTCATTTGATGTCCACCCTCATCTAAGTTTTGGGCTAAGTGGAGTGGGGCAACCAGGGTATTTCAAACCTGCCTGAACAGATCTCCTCAGAAAGAGCTTCTTTCCTGCAAATATTGAGGCCCAGGTCATTGAAATATGTCTACCTTGTTTATTTGCGCTTTGTAGAACATTCTGGATATTCCTCTGATCAAACTCCTCCCGGTCTTTGACAAAGTGTGTGTGTGTGAGTGAAGGAGGTGGGGGGTGGGGCAGGTGGCATTACAATTACATGGTGATGAGGGGGGGGGGGGGGTGGCGTATTTTCTTCTGTACTCCTCTCCGTTATAAGAGCTTTCTAACTGTTGAAGCTGATTTATTTAAAGTTGAGGGCGTTGTATGTTCCCTTGTTATCTTCTTCCGTTGACGACCATCGATCGAAAAGCGATTGTTATTGTCATACACGGGGTGCGCAGCGCTCCGAATAGGAGAGGACAGAATTTGAAGTTGGACAGGAAGGAGGGTGTGGTGGGGGCTGTGGTATGGCGGGGAGGGGGGGGGGCTACAGGGTGGATTGTCCCAGCTATCAGGGGGAAAGAGGACATATGGGCTGGGATGGGGATTGGGGGGAGGGGATTGGGGGGGGGGGGAGGCCTTGAGGACATCCTCCAGGTAATGAAGTGCGAACACCGCAATGGTCTCCAACACACCACCTTCCGTCATCTTGCACTTGGCTTTGAATTCAGCTGCTGTGTACGTCTTCCCTGGGCTGAAGGCTTTGTAAAATTGGTCATTTAGTAGTTCAGCTTTCTGTTTGGCATCAGTGACAAGGCAGGCTTCTTGCTTTAAGGGGGGGGGGGGGGGGATGCTGGGTTTGGAGGAGCATGTGTGCTTGATGTAGGTCCAAACTCCTTTTTGGCAGGGCTTGACATCCTCTTCAAGGGCAGTGGGGGGAGAACATGTTCTTTACATATCGCCAGTAGGAGCGTCGTGATTCACGCTGGATAGTCCTGCCTAGATTTGTGATTTCGGTGTTCAAGTCTTCCCTTCCTTCCTTTGTCATCCACTTGGACAGTCTGTCCCGTCTTGCCATTAGTTTTCTGGTGTTACAGGTGATCCAGGGATAGTACTCTTTTCTTCTTGGATTTTTTGTTAGTATTTTGAC